>VWZO01011565.1:0-57634 GCA_013396975.1 Bucco capensis | reverse complement strand
GTTTTCTGAGGAAAGCACTTCTTGGAATGGTAGTAAGCAATGAAGGATAACATTTTTGACAAGTAAAACCAGGCTTATCACCAACAAGATGTGAAACTTTTGAGAAACAGATGTAAGACTATGANTTTTTTATAGGACATTGGCCATCATACTGCTACTGCTACAGGCCAGCATGAAATTGCATCTCAGTTTGATTTTAATGCAAATCCTCTACGAACACAATGTTCTGGCAGCCATAAACTGCACTTGCTCCACAGGCCATTTTATTGCAGAATGACTAAAAGTACAGGTGCTCTCTCTTGTGCTTTGTGCTTGCTGTCCCCAAACACCTCCACCTCCTAACAACAACCATTGTATACAGATACCATAAGAAGTGGAGCTTAGTTTTGTTTGGTAATTAGCCTTGACTTTATTTTGTTATTTTTCTTTCATGCTTTGTACACAATTTGGGACAACTGTAGTGGACCTAACCAGAAGACTATTGTCCATCAAGAAGGTAGTGATCCACAGATCAGTTAACCTGAGCAGGCACAAGCCTGTGTTGTAACCAACAGGCATTGGCAAGGTCCAAGGTCAAGCCAGTTAAGCTAAACAACACCCCACAAAGAGGACTACAGACAGGCACACCTAATACATAGCTCAGGAAGGAACTGAAGGCCCAGAATGCTTAAATGGAGTCCCTGGGCCATGGTATTAGCAGAGGCCAAAGGAGAGCCTCATCAGGGTTGTTAGGGACTATTAATACCTTTATAAATTAGTGTCTGACAAATTTTTGGCATGGCACACAGCTAATACAGAGGAGATGTTTGACCTGCAAAAAGAGCTGAGTTGTTGCTAACAAGATGTAAAAATTTTGAGGGCCACTTTTAGATCACACAGGAAGGAGATCATGTCACATATTCTGCGAGAAAGAGGGTGATGAAAAAGGGAGGGTTAATCATGATGTCACTCCATAGTGATAAATCTTTCAGTAAACTACAGCTCTGTAGTTCATGTCCACTTACTGGTTTATGTTTCTTAAATCTAACACAGAAACACTCTTCCATCTACATGGTTATCAAAGCAAAAAGAAATATTCCATTCTTTATATGCAGTGGCTTCTGTAAGTGGCCAAAAAGAAAAATATTCAAATTTGTCATGCATTACAGAGCAGGAGATAAAAAGCAGACATCTAACTTCTTTTGTGACTCCGCAATCAACAACTGCGTGCTGACAGCTTTTGAATTAAATGGGTGCTTTTCCCACAGCTGTGTCAAATGCTACCATCAAAATGACTGAAAGGCCCTGGCAGGGGCTGTCTTTGGCCACTTGTGTTACCAACACAACAAAAGATGGATCATCTGAAGAAAGCAGGCATTAACATTGGCTCTGTGCAGGTGCACAAGTGGGCTGCTGTGACAAAGCCAGGTGGGAGCTCATGTAGGTCTTGGCCAGGAGTAAATGCTGCTGATCCCTGGATGTGCACTTCTGGGCAATGGGACATACGCCTTCTGTCTGTATGATGAAGTAGCCCCTGATAAGAAGATACATTATTATGATTTTACTAATCTTCATCACTCCATGAACAAAATAATACTGTTCTGAGAGTATTGATACTCTGAGAGCATACTTTGGGCTGCTGGGAGCAAATGCTTCTGCTACCAGTGGGAGAGAACCTGATGAGTTGTATGGTACCTCTTTTCTCTGACTTATGCTGTGTCCTCCTGTGGTTTTGTCAATGAGGCTGCAGCCCACATTTTATGGGACCACCCCAAAAGACACTGGAACACAGCACTAATGCATTTGTAGCTTGTTTTGTCCCTGCAAACCTATGGCTAGAGCTTTATGACCTTAGAGGTGCCTTCCAGTTCCACTGGCTTTATCACA
Source organism: Bucco capensis (assembly GCA_013396975.1). NCBI lineage: Eukaryota > Metazoa > Chordata > Aves > Piciformes > Bucconidae > Bucco > Bucco capensis. Next base: position 55,768 of record VWZO01011565.1, on the reverse strand, counting down.
ATGCAGACTCTGAGATTTTCATGAATTGTTCAGGGAACACTCCCAGCTTTGTGACTGTTAGGTGACCTGACAAGAGAGCTGCTGCTAGATGAGCATATTGCTGAATTTGCTTCATCAGGACTCAAGTCCTGTGGCTACCTGCAGGGTGTATGAAAGTTAAAGGCATCACTCTAAAGGAAACAAACCTCAATTTTGAATTGCTGGTGGACTTCATCTTGAACTAATTCAGACAGTGATGCTCCACAAAAGATCATGATAGTGCAGTACTCTGTTGTCAGGAAAGAGAAATGTGTGACAGAAACAAGGCCCCTTCAGAAGCTGGCTGCAGAGATGCTCTATGACAAAAGTATTTACTAAAAATTTTAATTTTCCCAATGGTTTTGGATCAGTGGTCACTTGCTGACTGTTAGGACCATACTTTTTCTGCTATTCTGACAAGGCACAGCAACTATGGAAAAAAATATTTTGTAAAAAGTCTTGGAGAATGCCAGCTGCTTGCGTATTGCTATGCCTGAGAGCATCACGTCCAGTTAACAGTTGTTGGCAACTGTTTCATCAGAACTGCAAATCTGGAAAATAAAAAAAAAAACCTCCAAACCAAAACCAACCAAAACCCAACAAAATTCAAAACAAACTGGATAACCAAAACCAGAACTGCTCTGTAAATATATTTTTGATCAAATTTGTGGAGGACTCAGCTGAAGATCTTAAGTGGTTGGCTGTATCAGGAGAGGCTGAGAGAGCTGGGATTACTCAGACAGCAAAGGAGTAGGTTTAGGGCTATCTTTATCACTGAGTATAATTACCTGACAAGAAGGTGCAAAGAGGATGGGGCTAGACTCTTCTGGTGTTGTCCAATGAATGAAGAAGAGAAAATGAGTATATATTGAAATACATAAAAAGAGCTGCATCTTCACTCTTGAATCAGAATACACCGTGCTATTTAAGAACCCCTGACATAAGCTGCAGGTTGTGTCCTTAGACATGCAGATGTATGCCAGTGAGGTACACTTCTTTTTGGAAGTATTTGAAGTTGCTACTTAGGTGCCATAGGGGTACATCGCTGTCAGTTTAAATGCTTTCGAAGGCTTTTTGCATAAGAATTTTCTGTCAGTGCAGCTGGCTATTTAGATATTGAAAAAAGCTACTGTCGTTCAGCATTAATAAGGAGAATCCAGACCAACACCCTGCCTTGCCATCAAGGCAGGCTTAGGAGCATGATGTCACACCACCTGACAAGTGGTCTGTACCTTCTGGAGTTAGTGCACTCAGTCACTTGTGTACATTTCTCTGACATAGAGGTTTTCTAAAAAAAAAAAGAGATGTTTAGTGTCAGAGGTCAGAAGGATAACGGACTCTGTATCTCAGGGTGTTACAACAAAGACAACTTTATTAGCAATATTCACAATATATAGAGCTTAAAAGGCGGGAAAGGTAACCCGGCCCGGGTGTTATGTTTAGCTGACCCAAACAAAAACAAACCAGCCTCACCTACCATATAAGGAAGGGGAGCTGTTAAGGCCTTAATGGATGGGTGATTTAGAGACAAAAGCCAACTCCTTCATTAGCTCCTGGCTGGAGGAACAAACAAAGGTTGCTCCACAGAGCAGTCATGTCTCTTTGTCCCTTTGTATCTTCTGATGTAAACATGTTTATGTTGTTCTGCTCGGATCTGCAAGCTGGTCTCTGTTTATGCTTCAGTGTTTTCCCATACGCTACAGTTTAGTAGTGTCCAACTTCGCATTTAGTCAAAAGGCATATAACTCCTCTGATTTATTTCTAAAACATTGTCAAATATGCTGTCCATGATCATTTTAACAGTGGTGGTCAAAGCCTTTGCGAAGTATATTTCTGCTCTGATGTTTTCTGTTTTAATCAAGGAATAGTGCTCAGCACATTGCTGATCTGGAGACAGATTCAGTCAAACAGGTTATAGCCAGAGGTGAATTCTTCCCTGTTGGTTGGCAGCATATGGGGTCTTTCAGATGGCTGCCAATTTGCTGTATGAGCTGCAGGTATTCTCTCACAAACAGCCATTCCTAAAATCAAACAGCAGTGATTTCACTAGGGTTTGCTCACTATCCACAAATAGGGCCACAAAATTTATACCTTAGTGTTTAAAGATGGAAGTGTTCTAAGCATAATTGTTGCTAAAAGCATCATTATCTATCAACACAGTAACAACAGGCTTGGGCAGCTGTCCCAGAAACAAATTTTCTTGGTTGCTGACATAGCTGCCTGCTTTTTATGCTGAATGCTTTCATGCCTACATGGTCAACCAGGTATTTAGTGATGGCCATGTGTGAAGACTCAGTGTGTCCCAAATGTACCATGTGCCACCCACACTCTCTTCATAAACATTAAGCCACAGGTAATAGCTGGCTTGCAGGCCTCTGTTGCCAGGGAGCTCATCAAACAAATGCTATCTTTTCTGCTCATCAGCCTAATTTTTACATGTACTCTATTCTACAAAAACTTGTCGTAAAAGAACAGATTGAGACAGAGTGGTCCCAAGTGCTCAGTCCTCATACTCTGGGCTATCAGAGCTGAGTGTTGCCTCAACTGGTTTCCATTTTCTGCTTTCTGCTGTTCAGCCATGACTTTGCAGAACAACCCCATGGAGGAGCGTGTGGACAGTGTCACTGCTGTAACCAGGGAGTAACAAAATTAATGTGCAGAAAGGGTAACAGTTGTTACTCTGGTGTGTAAGTCTCCCAGAGAGACTGATGGAAAACAGAGGATGGCAAGGCCCACAGCTTCACTGGCTCTGTGGTTGGACCTGCCAGCTTTTATAGCTTTTCAGCAAAGGTACAGCAGATTGTTTTTCACATTTCTCCAGTCTTCCTCATTGCTGGCTATGAAAAAGTCCAGAGGTGAGAACTGCCATGCTTGAAACTAGAGGCACCTCCACAAACAGGATTTTCTCAATGCTAGGCTGTGCTGGGTATGTCAAACAAATTCAGCTTTGTTTTGCTATTTTATTATTATGAGCAGCCTTAAATGTAAGCCGTCCATTTTTAAATGTATCTTCTTTTCTAGTGGTAGAAGAGGCCACCTTTTTTTCTGGGCTCTCAATATATTTTGCCACCATTTGGCCTGGGATTTTTTTTTTCCCTTTTCACAGACAGACTCCTTTCCTTGTGTTTTAAAGGGCAGACATAGGCCATCCCTCTGCCAGGAGGCATAAAATGTCTCTTTGTTTTAAAGCTTTTTCTTGAATGTAAATAAGCCACAAACCCTTATTGATTTACTGGTGTTTCCAGCTTGCCCATCATAGTGTCCAAACATACATTTTTCAGTCTCTTCAGTGATACCTTCAACATGTGACTTAACAATTTCCAAACCCCTTTGCAGAAGTTGTCTGACCTTTCTGTAGTTGAAGCATATGGAATGTACCTCCTACCTACACAGAATGTATGTCAGGCTACAAAGCATGCCACCTACGCCAGCGCCATGCTGTGATGAAAAGAGACTAGACTGCAAGGTTCATGTAAACAATTTATTTGGGCTTCACTTATAGGTGTAACTGAACTCATTTAATCATAGATCTAATGCCACTATTGTAGACTTTTTACAGATACAATGAAAGAATTCACTATTGGAACCTAAACCAACTATATACTATAACAAGCTAAAAAGCATGCTAAACCATTATACATCTGTTAGTTAATTATTGGAGACTGCAAAATTACAGCATGCTAAATGTTTTCTTACTCTCCAGGTAGGGGTTTTCAATCCCAGAAAAGTGACCTTGGCTGGTGGTCTGACCAGGTGGGACTGGTCTCCATACAGGTGCGATGTAGTGTTGGAGAAGTGACTCCCATTCCTAACCAGCATTCTAGCGATTTTATCCGCTGTTTTATGTGACTATGGGCAAGACTACGCCTGAGTAGATAATACAATCTGGAATGTTTATCTTTGGAAATGCAATGGAGTTTCCTCTTGTCTTTCTTTATACATCCATGGACAAGATTCCCTTCTATGTACTCTTCCTTTTACTTCTGTTTTTGCTGGTCTTGATTGCCTGGATACACAAGGTTGTACACTGCTGAAAACCTCCACCTTCTCTTTATCTTACTTCCTCAGGCAACTGAATTGTGGTTTGGATTGAGACTTTGGGCATATTATTTGTTGAGGGATTTCAAGGCTTAGTTCAAGTTTCAGTTCAGCACTGCCTTCTTTGGCCTATTGCTTATGGAGAGCTTGAAGCTGAGCTATCTACATGGCACCCCATGAGTCGTCTCCGCATAGATAGGGTCTCAAGACAATCCAAGGCTTTGTCATTTTGACAACCCCTATGATTTGCCCGCATGCATGTGATGGGTCGACCTTGGCCGAGTGCCAGGTACCCACCAAGGTTCTCTATCACGTTCTCACCTCACACCTCCCACGGCACAACAAGACGGAAAGAACGAGATGGAAACAGCCCGTGGGTTATATTAAAGGCAGTTTAATAAGCAAAATATAGAAAGGATCTTGTCCACCCCATCCCCTTGGTACTGTGCCAACCTTGCAGCAGTCACAACATCACAGGTTATCTTCAACCCAAGGCACAGCATTTCTGAAAAACTGCTATGGGGACATTAACTCCATCTCAGCCAAACCCAGTACAATGCACTAGAAATTATTGAATTTTTTTTATGAACTAGGAGCTAGACAATCTACATATAAGCATAGCAGGAATGCCTGGAAAAACCAGGCGACTATTGCTAGCCTGGACTGTATAACTTATTTACAAAACTGAGTGTCTGTAGCAATTTACTTCTACCACCTTGCAAGATTGTGATGGGGTACATGAAACAGGGAGTTGTGTCCACCTTCCCTCTTCCTTCTTCCCCTAAACCTGTTTGTTTTGTTCTCCAAACTGCTTTGCTGTGGGCCTAGCCCCTCCTCCCCCAGCAAGTTGATACTGGTAGCCGTGGCAACAAATGCATGAGTGTGGGGCAGGCTAGAATGGCAGCAGCAGCCGAGCTGCGCCTGGCCCGGGGAGCCCTGGTGCTGCACTGAGCAGCCCTGGCGCAGCACTGAGCAGCAGCCCAAATTCCAGCATAGAGCACAGAAGTAGCTTTCATGTGCAAATCACCCAGACAAAAGCCGTGCCTGGCACGGGGAGCCCTGGGATATTTTCGCTCCTGATTTAAGGTGGGACCAAGTCGTCCCACTTCTTTTTTCTCTCTTTTGCTCTTTCGCTCAATCTCTCTGCCCCAGCACCTTCACTGAGTCAGCACACAGAAGGAGAGAGAGGACTGCCACATGGCCTCTGCCATCTTGACCATGCGGTGCTTTGCTTTCCATCTAGACTGGGAACTTTTCAATCATCCAAGTCCCTGGCTTCATCCATCAGCTCAGATTACTTCACCTTTCTTCCCTCCCCAGCTGGACTATATTTCTTGCAGATTTTATCGGGGGGGTTGGGGGGAAACCTCATGGCACAGTGAGGGGGGAGGGACCTGAAAAGTTTTCCCTATCTGTTTCTGTATTTGCACTGTTATATATATATATATATATATATTTGTTAAAGTTATTCTTTATTACTTTGCCTCGGGTGTGAATGTGTTTTCATTATATATTTATTCCTTTATCCTGGGAGGGGGAGGCTCTTTTATCTGGGTCTTCCTAAAAATTGCCTTGTCAAACCAAGACAAAGGTTTATTAAACTATCAGAGTCTTCCAGGGCTGCAGATGTTACTTTTACAATCAACTTTCTAAAGCAAAACAAAGAGTATTTGTTTTGGTTAGTCTTTATTTCAACCCTGATTGTGTCAACGTGTGGGCAGTCTACTGGCAGACAGTGCAGATTTCCACCCACCATGGAAATGGTATCATTGTTACTGCTGGTTGAAACACAGCACAATAATGCAACCAAAAATTTCCCAACAAACTGACACTCTACAAGATGTGTGTAGAGGTAGAGCAAGCTATACTCTATGATGACGCCTGCCACAAAGTGAACATTTTTAGAGGAGCGCTTGGCAAACCCCCCCAAATATGTGCTAAACCTCCGTTTCAGGAAAAGCATAAGGGGTTTCATTTGGTTTAAGATTTGTTCTTCTTCAGACAGGATTACAGAACAGGGTTATGGCTGGAGACTGGATGGCTGCAGTACATCTGCCTAATATACCTGCCACCATGAAGATACACTTAATACCAAATCTTTGTGTTTGGAAAACTGTTTCACGTCCATCAAGGTTACCATTGTGCTTCTGCCTCTGCCACAATCACCTTAGTTTAAAGTGCTTTCTTGCTGTCTTGAGTAAGCTTTAGTATCTTGGTTTACAAGTCACACTGCCACTTGGCTTTTGCTTGGAGAGGGGATTTGCTCTTTATCTACTTCAAATTATTTATACCCCTAAAGCTTTCTATTTTCCCTATTTTAAGGTGTTTTCCTGGTGTTTCCCTGTTGGCTGCTACAACCTCAGGAACCTCTGATTTAATTCCATGAGTCTTTGACTGTGCTGCATGTTGTAGGGCAACAGGCTGAAGATCCTTACTAGGCCCCCTTCCCACTAACTCTGGTGTCGTCCCCCACCCCGCANCACCGGGGCGGGGGGGTGAGGTGGGCAAAGAGGAGGAAGGTTGTTTGATGCCTCGACCTTGGACTGTCTTTCATTTGCTCCCCATATCTGTATTGCTGCCTCTGGTCTTACAGGGGCAGGATACAGGTGTCCTCTGATCCTGAGTATTATCAGATGGGTGCCCCCATTTCTGTTTCAGAGAGGGCAAAGCCTGTTTCGACCTGTCAATCTTTTGTTTGGCCTCCCTGATACTCCTCAATCTTTCGATGACCTCTTGTAGCTCTGCAACCCAGCAGAGGAGGTCTTCAACCTTTTCACAGCGAACAGAGTGGCTCTCAGAACTGCCACCTGCTGCCAGGGAAGGCCTCTGGTATTCTTTGCAGCATGTGACCTGGATGGTTGTATGCTTCTGTTTGCACTCAGTTTGGGTTCCCATGTCCCCTTTGACAACAGTGTAACAGTTCTGCTGGGTGGAAACCATAGTTGGTTCCCTTAAAAAAAAATTAAAAAAAAAAAAATCTCACTTGTTGTGAAGGCTGGCTTTTAAAGATGTCTCAGGTTCTGCAGGCGCTGCCCCAGTAGTCCAGGCTGGGCTGTAGGGGGATAGGCTGAACTCTTTCCTCTCTGTAGAAGCTGCTGAGATGGACAAGGGGATTGAATGCATCCTCAGTAAGTTTGAAGCTGACACCAAGCTGGGTTGAAGCATTGATCTGCTCAAGGGTAGGAAGGCTTTACAGAGATATCTGGGCAGGCTGGATTGATGGGCCGATGCCAGTGGGATGAGGTTTAACAAGGCCTCTACCCCCATCCTGAGCAGCACAGAGGGGAATGAAGCTCATCTCACAGACCAGAGAAACAGAGTCCCTGCCCCAGCTCCTCCCAGGGCTGTGATAGCAGTCCACACTGCTCTGCAGTCCAGGGGTAAAACATGATGCCTAATTTTCTGGAAGATAGACACTCAGAAAGATATTAGTGGAGAAAGATAGAGTTACCTTTATTTAGAAGCTTCCACACCATCCAGAATTTGTATGTATGGGTGGAGTCCCAAGGGATTACATCTTTTTATAGGTTTCATTAGTAATTAACATATAGATACTTATAGCCAACCCTGGCACTAGGTTTTCCAATAGCCCACCCCCGGGGGTCTTCAGTCTCTGCCCCTCGGAGAGCCCACGTGGGGTTTGGCCCTCTTCTTGTGTTTTGTCTTCAAGCTATCTGCAGGTGGCTTCTTCAAAACACCATGTCCTTGGCAAGGCATGGAAAAGTCCAAGATAGTACCTTAAGAATGCGCCTAGTGGCTTCTAATATACAAGCAATCCAGGAAGCTTCACATAATCCTAAAAGTTCTAAAAATCTACAAAATACACTTAAATCTTTAGGCATCACACGTATCACCATGAGACAAATTTATCACATGCAGAAGGGACTGATGGTTTTGCAAATGTCTCCCATGTGCTAGAATTATTCATTAAACCATTAGATGACTGAGGAAAAACTCAAGTAATTGTACTGAGAACAATCGATCTTACTGTCAAAAATTGTAAATTGTCTCTTGTGTGTGGAATTGGTTTATATGAATAAAATGTACACTTAAAGGCACATACTCAGTGTATTTTGAAAACAGATAGCCCATCATAAATGGATATCTAAACTGTGACAGCCATGAAGCAGATAAAGACCTGAGAGAAACAAGGTAAGACTGAGTTCTCTGCGAATTGTCCTGTGAAATTTGAGAAATAGAATTACAATGGGAAATAAAAAGCTGCAAAGTGATTTCCTTAACTTACAGAAAGAATTTCAACCTTCAGGGAGGTAAGCACCAGAGCTCTGATTTGTATGGGAAGAACGAGGAGCCCTTAGGACAGACAAAATTTCAACTTCACCACCCTATAAAGGATTTGATAATTTCAGCCCCTTCCTAACTTCCATGTCTCTATATCCATCCCCCGACTGAACTTAACCCTGCAGATGATGCAGACAGTGTGCATGTCAATATTGTCACTAGTGCTCACAGTGTGCCTCTGCGATCTCCCTTTAGGGAATCTGGCCGTGTTCCAGACTGCGGACTATTCCTGAACCCAGGGGACACTGTAAAGGATTTGGGAGCCTCTAGTCACACTCCAAGGTCTGGTCAGGATGAGCACCATCAGTTCATTCCCAGGGTAAAGAAGGGCCCATGTCGATGTGAATCCTGCTGCTAGTCCTGTCTCCAGGACTGACATTGGCTTTGCTCTGAACCTGACCATAACGCTAGTGCTGGCCAGCACAGGGCTGTGTGCGTTCCTACTGGGAACACATGCTCAGCCCTAATGCTGCTGGATGTGGAGGTCTGGAGCTGTGCCTCTGGGTCTCACTAGAATTCCGCTGTGCTCCTAGTGCTGCCAGTTCATCTGCTTGGAGTGGTCCAGAAATCTGGTCCTTTACTTATCCCTAGAACATGCAAATTAGGTCATCCTCTGCACACAATCCAGAATAAACCAAACAGTGGCTGGGGGAAGAAAGCCAAGTACAGAGCAAAAAACAATTTACCTAAGTCTATATTCAGTGGTGTAGACTTAACTTTCCTTTATCAAAGCCAATTGCACTGTGGGAAGGTCTCTTATATGCTGAGAAACACAGCACATCTGCAGTGAAAGCACAGCTGTGCTGAGCTGCAGAGCATACCTCTCACTATTCTACCTTCTGTCCTATTGGTTACAAAATAATTAGGTAGTCAAAGAGAGTAAACCTGAAGACCTGAAGAGACTTGATCTCCAGCTGTGAAAATCTTGATGACTGGCAGTTTAAATGGGAGTTCAAGCGTACAGATGAGAGCAAACTGTGATAGTAAGAAGAGAGACAGCTGGAAAACAAGGATGGAGGGGCAGGGCTGACAGCTTCTTTAGGGCCTGTTCAGATCCTATTTGTATCTGAGCTTCCCCTTGCAGACATCTCAGGAAATGGCTGAGATCAGGGCTTCCTCACTAGTGCAAATCACAAAAACAGATATCTTTTTCTGGTACTCAGGTACCCATATGATAAGCATTCAGATAGAATTCTTTCTACCTAAGGCCATATCTTCTCCTGCAGTTAGGAAAGACATGCAGACCTTCGTTTTCTGCCTGATACTGCAAATAGAATGGTCAGTGAAACAGATGGAGGCTGACTGACTGCAGCTGAATGTTCTCTTCAGAGTTTTAAATAAAAATTGCTGTGGATCCCCTACCTGTACCCACTCTGGAAAACTGAGCAGAGGTCTCTAGATTCAGTCCTGATAATGTTCCCATCTGTAAGCAGTGAGTGTAGAAGCTATTTTAGTCTTTAAATCATATTCAAAAGGAGCTCAGATGCATCCATGATCCTTATTTTTCCAGCTTCCTGCTGTGAAAAGAAATTAAAAATGCACTTTTTGCTACTGCTTTTTTGTGTAATCAGATGCTGTACTTCCTATAGTGATGTTGTTTACCTGTCAGGATAAAGATAAGTTGAAGTTATAGGAAGTCCTGGAGATAGTCCTTCTACTTCTCTGAACTCGATGGGATAGTGTTTAGGGGCTCCTAACTTCAGGGTGAAAATGTTGCGTAATTAGAAATTACAAGATGAATCTTAGAATCATTAATTATTATTTTTTTAAAGAGTGACATCTAAATAACAGAAAGTGCTGTCAATCTCACTGTTTATTTGTATTTAGAACTAGAATAGAAAACATACTAAAAAGGAATACTGGGAGAAGCCATCTTGTCCTTTCATAATTTCTTCACATATTTGCAGTCTAAAAAAAAGGCTCTTCCCCCCCAGTTAGATAATTAGAAGAATTCATACATTTGCATTCAGGAAAGCAGTCATTTTCAAACATGTTCTACAAAGCCATTTTATGAAAAGAGCCATTTCCAAATCATGCTGTTCTAAGCACGCTAAAGGATAAAGTGTAATTAGACTTCTTGCCTTAGAATCTAGTGGAAAATGTTTAAAAAGAATTCACCCCTCTTTTTACTGGCCTGAAGAGCCACAGCACAGTAGTCTATCCTTTTATCAAAAGCGCTGCTTATATATAAACTTGCTGTTACAAAAAACGAGACATATATTTTGCTGGTGGTGTTCCCATATATCTGCAGAGGGATGCTGCGAATCTATTCCTATCTCTGTTTCTAGGACTTCTGTTCCCATTGTAAGAAGGACAAGCAGAAGAAGAGTCTGCCTCTCCTCATGCTCTTTGCCATCAGAGGAAGCACTGGGAAGCTCAAAGAGGGACTTTCTGTTTTGTCAGTCAGGAGGAAGGTAACAGGCAAAGCCCTTTCAGCCCAGCCCTTAAGTGAGATATATATCTATCCGGTTTGTGGCTCACTGAGCTGTTGCTACTTGTTTGCTATACTCAGTAAATGCTACATTTTTAAACAATTTTTTAGCTTTTGAATGTGTGTGAAATTCCAATTTCTCATTTCCAAAGGATTATCATTTGAATGTATTTGGGCAGCCTCAAGAGCCAAAAAAGCTTTCTCATAACATATGTAGTGACTGGAGCAATTCCTTCATCTTTCTTTAAAAGAAGCATTTATAAGAAGGGATTTTACTTCTGGATTCTTTTTTTTTTCATGGTTTTTTTCATGTTTTTACTATTTTCAGACTGGGTGAAATTGTGTTTTGGCACACGTGTCTTGGAAATGACTGTATTACATGAGCAAAAATCTAAAAAGTAAGAGTCAATTGCAGCAAGCATGTAAATGAGAGAATTCAAGCCCAAACTGCTTAAGATTCACAAAATGGTAATTAGTGAAAAAGAAGGATTATAAAAAAAAAACAACTTAGTGTCCTAAGTATATGCTAACTATCCAATTTGTTACTTATTTGTGAGCATGAACAATTTAAAAGTCAGCCTGCCCTCATTTCCTGAAAAGTTTCAGTGGGTGCATTTGATGTACAACGTAGGAGTCATGACTTCAACGAGAACTATAATTTTTACTTGTGATGTTCATTATTCCCTCTAGAGAACCCCTCATACTCAATTTACAACAGGTTCAAAGTGGGTTTTGCCAGTCAGTGTAAACTCACTTGGAACACTTACCCTCTTATCTTAACACATCCTCTTATGCACAAGAGGATGAGATGTTTAATACCATATCCTTGATTCATGGTAACATGACAATTTAAAACACAGAAGGCAAGAACATATTTCCTATGTTTCAGTCAGGACTGCCTAGCCAAAGATTCCAGTTTTCTTTGAGATGTTTTCTAACATTGGTGCAACTTTCTGTTCAAGTTCAATTGACTGTAGCGCTGCAATGTAACACCCAAGCAGTGTCCAAAAGATGAATCAGAAAAGTGTCATACAGAAGATAGATAAACAAAATTATCAGCTAGAGAGGCGTTACAAACAAAGTTTATGATAACGTCCCCTTAAAATTTTAGAGGTTTAGGTGAGGTGTGCACATGTCTTTTCAGGATTTAGGCCTGTTTTATTTATAAGAGAAATAATTTATGCTTGAAGAATGCATAAAGATGTCTTACATTTAAGTAAAACAAGGAGACAATTTTGCAATGACATTTTGATTTTCTCAACAAGGAGAGGTTGTTCAACATTTTCATGAAGTGGAACACTCATTAACCAAGTGTATGGTAAATTTTGTAGCAAAGGTATACAATTGTCATGCTGTTCTTTAGCTCTGACAATGTTTCTTGCTCTATTAAAGTTCTGCTGAATGCATATTTATTTAAAATAATCTCTGAACATCTTCCATAGCTGACTGAGCATGGTTTTAATAGTCTTTTACCACAGTAAAAATGGAAGCTTCAGGATATGTAGAAAGAAAGCATGCTGTGGAAATATAATGGAGTCTATATGTGCATTCAATATCTTTATCAGATTTGGCTCTTAGCTTTATTACCTGTACTTAAGAGTCTGTATTTTTGTGTTCTTTCTAATCCAAAAGCATCAGCTGTTTTTTTAAAGTGTTCTGCTGTTCATAAGTAATTTGGATTGACTCTACAGCATAAGACAAGTTACCAGCTGCTTCTGGCAACTGATTGTATTCTTACTTATTATGATCTTAATGCATGCAATATACACTAAGTATTACTTTAGCTAAGCTTAATGCCATTGAGGATTTTGCCCATTTCAGATCAAATTTTAAAGATTATTTTACTAGAAGGCTCAGAGTTTCTGAGGCAAATTTTCTTGAAGTCAGCTGAGTTTTATCTGAAGCTTAGATGACTGTCAACTTCCTATAAGGAGTTTCTAATTTTTGAGGGACGGGTTTAAGAAGAAAGGGCTTGGACATTTCAAACCCAGTGTTGATCCTTTCAAGAAGTCAGTGGTTGGGTTGAACTTGTGTGGATACTAAGAAAAGGAGAAGCATTGGAAGTGAGGACATAGTAGTTTCTCATTAACCGTTCCTCTCCAAAGAAACTCCTGAACCACTTCTGCAAAAACATTTCATGCTAACTAAGAAGGCCACTTTTTGTTTTTCTTTCATGTTAGCCTCCAAGACAAGACTGTGGTCCTGACCCTACAGAGCAAGGCATCTCTGCAGCAAAATGCTGTATGAGATGAGGGTGTTCAGATATGCTTGTTCCTGACAGCTGTCCTTCCTCAGGCACCACTTCTAGAACTTAAGTAGCTCCTTATCCTGTTTTCAGACTGGAGTTGAGGCAGAGCTGCCTTTGGAAGATGGTCCAAGGCATGACTGTACTCCTCTCCAGCATTTTCTGTAACTCTGCTCAAGTGATAACCACCTGTGGTGATCAAAGAGTCACAGAATCATTAAGGTTGGAAGAGATCCCTGAGTTCATCAAGTCCAACCATACCTATCACTAACATACCACTAAACCATGTGCCTAAGTGGAGCATCTATATGTTTCTTAAACATCTCCAGGGATGGTGATTCCACCACCTCCCTGGGAAGCCTATTTCCAGATTTAACAATCCTTTCAGTAAAGAAATCTCTTCTTTTATCTAATCTAAACCTCCCCTGCTGTAACTTGAAGCCATTTCCTCTTGTCCTCTCACTGTTAACCCTGGAGAAAAGACCTACCCCCATCTTGCTACAACCTCCTTTCAGGTAGATGTAGAGATTGGTAAGGTCTCACCTGAGTCTCCTCCAGACTAAACAACTCCAGTTCCCTCAGCTACTCCTCATAAGGCTTTTGCTCCAGATCCCTCACTAGCCTTGCTGCCCTTTTCTGGTCATCCTCTAATGCCTCTGTGTCCTTCTTGTATTGAGGGGCCCAAAACTGAACACAGTATTCAAGGTAAATTCTAGATCAGAATGGATGAGTCTGGTCATGATGGCTGCATATGGCTCAAAATGGGTGCAGGGGAGACAGACAACAATACAGTAGCCAAGGGCTATTGTGAACAATGTGTCCACCAAACCACAGTACTGGCCAGTGTTTGACTCAAGCCAAATTTGGGAGAAAATACTATAGTCAATATGTAAATATGACTAAAAGTCTATTATCTTACTCCATAAATTGTGGACAGCCCAGGGACCATCGAGCAATCCTGCACAGCAGTGGGCTGCTTGCCAGGATCTCCTCTTGAGTAGAGATACCTCTCAAGGTTACTCCTCAAGGCTGCGAGATTCCTTGAAACAACAAATTCTTGGTAAATGATTAATAGCATGCTAAACTCTGTCGTCTTTGCTAAATGATATAAGGAATTTATTGTGCATATGTAGTCCCTTAGACATAAAACACTGACCAAGTCTGGGACTAGGATTGGATCTAGATACACTTAGACTCCTCCCTGAGGAGTTTAGAAAGCAAGACAGTCCTTTCTGAGCCTTGTGACTCAACAGGAGGATCTCTCTGACAGTTTTATCTGACTCTGTTCTGTACGCAATAAGTATCAGGTGTACATTGCCATCGAATCTTGTTAAACTATTGTCACATTTATTCTCAGACTTTGTTAAACTGCTGCTTTGTATCAACAAACATTGCTGCTTCTCTTAGGCGTGAAGGGTATCACTCCATCTGCAACAGACTGCAAAGGCCTTTTCTCTGACACATCTTTGTCACAGTTAGAGTGAACAACTACCTCCATTATACTCTGCTCCTCTGACCTCAGGTGACTGCAAGGAAGAAAGATATGCCATTTATTTCCAACACTTTCAGAAGCCCTAGGCATTGTATTTAGCATAAGGAAAAGCAGCTGGCTGTGTATATCAACACTTAGATAAAGATGATCAGAAACCTGTATTGTATGACTTGAGAAAACATATGATGTTGAGGGGTCCTGACAAAGATCATAGAATCATAGAATGGTTTGGGTTGGAAGGGACCTCTGGAGGTCATCTAGTCCAACCCCCCTGCAGTGGGCAGGGACATCCCCATCTAGATCAGCTTGCCCAGAGCCCTGTCAAGCCTCGCCTTGAATGCCTCCAGGGATGGGCCTCAACCACCTCCCTGGGCAACATGTTTCAGTGTTCTACCACCCTCACGGTGAGGAACTTCTTCCTAATGTCCAGTTTAAATCTACTCCTTTCCAATTTAAAACCATTGCCCCTTGTCCTTTCACTACAGGCCTTTGCAAACAGGCCCTCTCCAGCCTTCTTGGAAGTTCCCTTTAGGTACTGGAACTTAGATGAGACTGACAGATGATCTAATTGTTCCCTACATCTTAGTGGGCAGTTACAAAGATGATGGAACAATTCTTGTTACTGCCAGATAATAAAACATGGAACTACTTGAGGACTTTGCAGTTTTCTTTGTTCAGCAGCTGGTACCCTGCTCTAGCATGACCAGCATGTCAGGCTAATCCCTTGTACAGCCAGAGCTGATGACTCATCTGGTTTATACCATGACATGCCCTGATATTTTTACAACAGACAGGAAGGTTTCACAAAGAGATGTCATTGCCAGCACTGCCCTCTTCTACTTTAAACTGCTCCTTGGAAGAGTTTGACATCGTTTCTCCAAAATGCTATCCCAGGCATTTTCTAAGCAGTGGCTTTTTGTGGCCCATGACAGGAATGGCAGGCAACAGGAACAAGGCAGCATGTCTCCAGTGCAGTGACTCCTCCTCTGGAGGCCACCTCACCAGGGGTGACATATCCTGTGCTACACTGCATTTTTGGTGTGTGTTCCCAGACCAGCTTGTCAGCTATTTGGCTTAGGGGCAGGATGGCTTTGCATGGATCAGCTGGGGTTACTGCTTCTGCATCCTCATACTTATTCCAGAGAGCCTTCTGCTCATCATTGTTGAGGTGAAGCATGCTACCAACCTGCCTGTGGCTGTGTAACCTCCCTGCTGCATGCCTTGCATGATCTAAATCTTGCTCCTCTCTGTGATTCAGAGATTTCTTTCTTTGTAGGTACCCTCTGCAGGGGTGATGAGCCTCCTGCATGAGCAGTATCTGCAATTTACTTGCCTTACAGAGTCTTTGCAGAAATTAGTTACCTGTGGGATGGAAATATCGGGGTGAGGGGGCATGAGATAATGCCAATGTCACATTGCCTTTGGGATATGTACTAGAGAATATTAAATACTAACAGGTGGAAGTCAAAGTCATAGCCCAGCGGCTGGAGATACCACAGAAGACACTGTCAGGGCCAAGCAGACCTAGTATTTCAACAGAGCACCCTCAAAAGGCTTGCAAGTGTGCTTCAAGACCAGACATGCTATTGCTGCTTGGGGGATTTAACCTTATGTGTATTGTCTGGCATGACTAAAGTATGAGGTAATAAAAATATATGCAATTGTTTGCCTTCCTCTTCAAGCATTTAAGCCTATTGTTTATATTTACTATTAACATGCTCAAAATCACTGTGTACTTATTGTCTGATTCCTTGTAGATCTGTACCTAACCAAGTCATCCACATTTCTGCTGGTGGACCTGGACACAAATGTCTTAAGGCTGAACTTGTTGCATAATTAATAAGCTGCCTGATGGCCTTGACATGCCTGAGGGAGAATTCCCAAAGGCTGTTTCTCCTACATAATCTCCTGGTGGAGCTTATTATTGTGGCATAATAAGAAATGATGCCACAGAAAGTGACGGTGGCACATTACAATATTGTATCACTGGATGCCAAGAACTGCTGTGTGAATGGAAAGTCAGATCCTTCTTGTATCTGGCTTGAGGCAAGTGGGGCAAGTTCAAAAGAAAAAAAAGGTAAAAAAAATACACAAGAGCCTGTGCCTTTGTAATCAACTCCATTGTTCAAATATTCAAGTAAAATTCTTGCTCTGAACTTCTTTAATGTTTCAGTTTTCACCTATACTGTTCCATTTTCTTGCTACTTTATGTGCTTTAGTCCTTCTAAGATAAAAGGTTTACAATGCATATTTTATTATGAACATTTCTTGTGTTGGTAATTATTTTCTTTTTCACACATCATTATTTATTTCTGTTTGCATATTCCATTATACATCTCAGCTATTTTATCTCCTTTGGCATTTCACACATCATGCTGTATTAGCATTTCCATTTTTTTTAATTTGCTTGTCGTTATGAATTATTGTTAGCACAAATAATTTTATTTCTGATTTCACATCTCATTACTCATTTTCCAGACCTTCACTCTGGATTTCAGTGTTCATACTACATCATACACTGGGGGGTTTACTTCCTGTTAAACACTGATTTTTTTACAACTTATTATGGATTTTTCTTTCTGCATTTCATCATGCATTTAGTCTTTCATAATTCATTTTGCATTTTCCCCTACTGCATCACATGAGTCACTACTTAACTTTGTACCTTATTTCATTTTTCCTCTTTGATCTTGAAGGTGCATTTCTGCTCTTGCCTATCATTACTTCTTCAGATTTTGTATTTCATGGCTTATTGCAATTTTTCAACTCACTATGGATTTCTGATGTCAAATCCATTTACGAGTTTTCCTTTTCACAACTGATTACCCCCTTTTTTGATTCTGCATCTCTATATGAATGGGGTTTTATATCTTATTTCCAGTTTTGTTTTTTGCTGTGCATGTTTATTTTTATTTCACTACTTGGTTTTACTTCAGCATCTCATTATGTACTTTTAGATCTAATTAGCAATTTCATGTATCATCGCTTATTAGTCAATTTCCTTTTTATTGCCCATTACAGAATTATGCCTAGAATTTTGACTTGAGTGTTCAGATTTCCACAGACGTTTTCCTTTTCTCATGTTCTTCAGTCAACTTCTTACATCTTATGATAAATTTCATGTCTTCCTACTAGCATCTTAGTATCATTTTTCACATCTGTCATTTTTTTACACCTGAGTGAACTGTCTGTATTTTGCAGCTCAATAAACATATTCTTTTAATCTCTCATTAGTCATTCAAATGGTATCATATTTCAGATTTCATTTTTGTATCTCATAATAGGTTTTCATTTACAGATTGTATAATGAACTTCCTTTTTTGTGCCTTTTGAAACTTGGGGATGGTGATGTCTCATTTTCATATCTGCAAATCCTCCCATGTTTCCTTTTTGTGCATATTTTTCTGTGTTTTCTTTTTCAGAACTATTTCTGTACTTCCCCTAATGCTTGTGATTATGCAGCTTGATTTATTGTTAATGATGTTTCATATTTTTTAGCTCGTGACAGATTTTCGATTTTGAATATTCTCATGCTTTTCCTCTTTAGCTATTTATGCTTTTTTTTTTTTTGCATTTCCTTATGATTTTCCCCTTTAAGAAGGAATTTTCCTTTTTGTCTCTCACGAAGCTTAAAATTTTCTTAGTACTTTTTCTGAATGAGTCACCTGGTTTGATTTGTTAACTTATATACTAACTCCTTTGGTGTGTAACATTATTTTATATTTTTTTCCTTCTCCTCTTTTAATGTTTATATCTGTTCTGCATTTCATCATGCAGCTCCATTGTTCACATCTTGTTTCCCATTTGTCCTTATAAATGCATTACACATTTCCATTTTGCATGCCCTTGTGCCTTGCTTATGTTGCATTTTTCCACCTGCGAGTACTTGTGTTTTTCAGCAGCTTCGTATGCACCAGCTGTGATCTTTCCTCATCTCATCATCCATTTCTCTATCATCTTGTTATGTTTTACCAGATTTTCCATTTGTTATCTATGTTCCTATTGCAGGTTGTTTTTTTACAATTGATTAGATCTTAAATTGCACATCTCATTATGCATTTCTTGTCACATCTCATCGAAGTGTTTCACTTTTTTAACTCAGTATGTATTTTCATGCCAACACATGTTTTTTTTCCCTGTAGCTCAACATCTGTTTTAACTTTCCCATCACATACATTCATATCCCCTTGCATGCACTCTTTCATCTCTTATTTCCCACTTGCCACAATATTACACTATTTCATTTTTTATTTTCAAAGCACATATGTCACTTTTTTGGTGTCATACTACAGCTTTTCATTTTTACCTGTTATTTAATCTTTTACTTCTGTCACCTTTGAATATTCTTTTCCACAGGCTGTTATGTTTCCTTTTTTTTATAGCATTATGTAACTTTTTATTTGCATTTCCTCCTGTTCACACATTTTTCTTTATTACACATCAGTTTGTGATACTTTCTGCATTTCTTTCACATTTTCTTCTTCTTACATACTTATATTTCATAATGATTTGTCCATTTCATCATGCCTTTTTCTACTCAGCTATGACTTTTAAAGGTTTTAGTTTTCACTTTTATACACATATTCATTTTTATACTTCACTTTTCATTCTTTATCTTCTCAGAAATTTTTTTTTCTCTCTTACATGTCATTTCTTTTTTGCTTCTCGTTAAATGTGATCCTTTCTGCAGCACAGTAGGTTTTGTTGGCATATCTCACCTCCCTTTTCACACAGTGCTGAACTTACCTACCTCTCATCATGTCTCTCTCCCTTTTTGCCCCTCATTAGGCAAGTTTTTTCACACACCACTGTAGATCTGGCTTTCACATCTCATAATTCGTTTTCACTCTCTTCCTCTTACAATAATTTTGAGTAGCCGATCACTCAAAGGTATTTTTTTTGCCTTTGTGTATGCCATTTTCATGCTGAAACCAAACTGTACTTACTCACATGGTTTACTTGGCCCTTCTTTTTTTCTAGTTGTTACTTGTGTATGCAAAAAGAAAATTAAATTGATTCTTCTTTTTTTCTCCCTATTGGATGACCAAAGAGCTTTTGGTCTACAGAAAAAGCCAGAACGGAATATGACAGAAAATATGTATGTCAGCTCAGAAACACAGTGTAGACACTACAGGAATACAGAAAGTTGAAGATGAATGTAAGCTTAAAAACTTAATTAGGAACGTTTTGTCAGGTTTGTTCATTAAAATCATATGTGTTTTGAAATGCTGATTGCATTAGAAAGCACTCTTCACTTTCGTAATCAGATTTACTTTATGAAAATCAGATCAGGCAGGTTCTCTGCTCTTCTCAGCTTACCTTGGGGGAAGGGAATAAAGGTAAGAGCAATGTGGCTCCCTGGCTTGCTCCATGGATCCAGTAATATAGACTACGAGAATGATGATGGAGGTAATGTAGTTGCTACCCTAAAATAACTGAGCACCACCTGAAGAACCATAGAAATGCTGTTTGAAGCTGATCTCTGGAGCATTCCCATTCAGCATCCCATCAGAGCTTTGAGCACACTGCCTAGTTTCCTAACCCTG
Source organism: Bucco capensis (assembly GCA_013396975.1). Lineage (NCBI taxonomy): Eukaryota > Metazoa > Chordata > Aves > Piciformes > Bucconidae > Bucco > Bucco capensis. The sequence continues at coordinate 35,696 of VWZO01011565.1, read as the reverse complement.
ATCAGCCCCAACTGGGACATCTACCTACTGTGCCTATGGCCCTGGAGCCCCATTTCAAGCTCTATTTTAGGAGTACTGGTCTACAGCCATGTCTGTGATTATCTGGACCCTGACCTTCAGACACTCTTCCCAGCTTTATCTTGAACCTGCTTCATCGCTACAGTCATACCTGGGTTCTTGGCTGAACCTGGCTATCCCCTCAGGCCTGCCCTGCTTGCATTGCTGGGACATGGTGGGACTGGAAGCTGGCGGGCTGGTGAGCCCCTGCCCTGACATCTGCAGAGCAGCACTTGGCTTGTTGATCCTTGACTTTCTTCATTGGGAACAACACTAGGTTGTATCAGCCTGGGTTTTGCAAGCCATAGCTTGAAAGTCTTCAACAATGTACACACTACCTCTCCCTGGGCAACATATTCTGATGCTGCATTGCCCTCTTGGTGAAGCCCACAAGATGCCAAATGTAGCTATTGCTACTAGTTACATTGCCTGGCACTACAGTGAAATGTTTTTTCCCTTTGACTTTTTAGTTCCCTCTTCAAGCAGTGTAGTCAGATATCGTGTGGTCTTCCCAGTCTCTTTGCCAAAACATCCTCAGACAAAAAAGAACAGGTTTGGTACTGTCTGTGTCTGTGTGGGCTGGGTATGTCTGTGTTGATCTGTGAGACTGGATGCGTGTATATGTATATATGTGTTGTTCACATGTGGACATGTACATATATCTGTGGCCAATACACACTCGGACTTTCTTCTGGCTGGTCCTGGAGGCATTTCTCTCCAGGGCTACTGGATTTGGCAAATCCTAACAGTCATAACCATACCCCCTAGGTCAATGTCACCTACAGGTTTGCTGAAGAAGGACTCCGTTACTATCCAGGTCACTGATGAAAATGCTGTACTATACACAAGTACAAATCTCCACTCGCTATCATCTTCCAGCAGATGTTGATCATGACACTCTGAGCATGTTAGTCCTGATAATTTTAAGACCACCTAACAGGCTTGTCCATTACACTAATTCTCAGTTTTCAAATGAAGATGTTCTGGGAGGAAGTACCTAAAGTCAAGATGTATCACATCCACCTCTCTCCTAAAGTTTTGTGTCCTTTTCCATTACCTTTTTATTCTGTTTCTCTTGTGGTTTAAACCCAGTCAGCAGCTAAGCACCACACAGCCTCTTGCTTACTCCCCTCCCCCAGTGAGAAGTGGGAGAGAATTGGAAGAGTAAAAGTGAGAAAACTCGTGGGATGAAACAGGGACAGTTTAATAGGGGAAGCAGAAGCTGCACATAAAAGCAAAGCAAAACAAAGAATTCCTCCATCACTTCCAGCCGACATGCAGGTGTTCAGCCATCTCCAGGGAAGCAGGGCTTCATTACACGTAATGGTTACTTGGGAAGAAAAAAGCCATCATTCAGAATGTCTTCCCCTTCCTCCTTCTTCCATGACCTTTCTACATTGAGCATGACATCATATGATACAGAATATCTCTCTGGATCAGCTGTCCCAGCTAAGTCCCCTCCCGACTTCTTGTGCTCTCCCATCCTACTCACTGGTGGGGTTGGTGTGAGAAGCAGAAAAGGCCTTGACTCTGTGTATCACTACTCAGCAATAACTAAAACATCCCTCTGTTATCAACACTGTTTCCTGCACAAATCCAAAACATAGCCCCACATTAGCTACTATGATGAAAATTAACTCTACCCCAGCTAAAACCAGCACAGTCTCCAAGAGGCAACTCAGGAAAGAAGGAAAACTCTCTGATGCCCAGATCTTTCTATGGTGGGAATTCCAGACATGTTAACATTAATTACGATTTCTATGCCTGATATGAGCTGCTACAAGCTGTAGCCAGTAAGACACACATGTAGTCTGCCTCTCTGTATCTACTATGAAGGACCAGAAAGTTGGAAAGGAGTTGTGGCTCTGTTCTTGCAACAAGGGACTTGACAGTGTTGTAGGAGAAACAGGCTAATGGGGAATTAGTTCCCCTGAATCCACACTATTTTGTTTCCAACCCAGTGAAACTTTTTCAGAAGTTTGATCAAAGACTCTGTTTTTTTACAATTTTCTATGTTATAAGTGCTATTAATTAGCTAAATATTGTCTTAAAGTGCATGTTATTGTAAAATTATTTTTACAAAAGAGGAAACAAAAGGTGTCATTCACAAATAATCTTACTTACTGAAGATAAATTATATTTGAAGCTCCTGTACCCTGCTAAAGGAAGTTTCTCCCTTTTTTTTGAGTGAGCACCTGTATAATTCTGGTTTGTCTTATCTAGCATTTGTACTGTTTATGGTTAAAAATTGGTTGTGTGACAATTTCCAACTCACACCTGAACCTTTATTTAATTTGTCACAAGGAGTGCTAATTGATTTTGTTTCACTATATCTACATTTTGAATAAGCAGTTGTTATCCATTTTGTGGGTACCTCTGCAACAATAGTTTAGATAAACTCTCCCTATGTGAAGATGAGCTTGATTCCCCCTGTGAAGTCAAGTGTCTTGTTCTGCAAATTCCTAGCTGAACTCGATTCCAAGGGTTTGAAGACTCTTCCACTAGGGCTAGGGGAATATATGGTATCTTCACTGAAATTATGTATATTTCATACTTGCCTTCTGACAGTAGAATGTGGTTAAGTATTCTATAGAGTAGTCCTGCAACTAGCAGTCCTAAAAAACAAGCCTCTAGCACCTTGTATCCAAACTATCATAAATCCTTTTGGAAAGTAAATGCCAGGCCTTGGAAAATCCAGCATGGCTCACACAATTTCATGATAAATTTCTGTCAGGCATTTGGATAGTTGAATACTGTGCATATAAGTGTATACTCTGAGTTATTTTATCCCCTGGAGAAAATATTATCAGAATACAAAACAGAAGAACTAATTTCGACAGCCTCCTATGTGCTAGACCTTGGTGCAACAATGAATCTGGATGAAAGATTCACTGAGAGCTTTGTAAGATCTGTAGAAAGATTACAGGTATAGGGAGACAAGAGATTTTAATGAAATGAGAAAGAAACAGAGGGTATTTTAATAACTATTTTGCAGTAAAATTTCTTCCTGAACAAAGACATCTCTAGTAGAACTACTCTTACCTGCAAAATCAGAACTAATGACACCAATAGTGACTTTTATTGTGAAGAATAGTATATTTTTATGTATTTGCTTTCACCTTGCATAAATGATCCATTCTTATATGACTTAAAGGGGATTACAGAGAACAGGGGGCATGACTTCTCATAATCACAACAGAGAAAAGGGAAGAGGCAGCACTTAAAAGGAAAATTCGAAATATATGTAAGGAAAGGAGCATTCAATGAAATTCAATTCGTTGAATTCAATGAAATAGTTACTCAGGGAGGCTGTGGAATTGACATGCTTGGAGGTGTTCAGAACTCATTCAGACAAGATCTTGAGAAATCTGAATTAGCTTTGAAGACAGTCTTGCTTGAAATTGTGCTTGAATCAGACAACCTTCAAAGTTCATTCTGGTTTAAGTGCTTCTATTTTACAGTACTCTTGGTTGTTACTTATCACCGAGTGATAAGTGAACAAAAGCCGGTAGGTTTAATAACCAACTTTGCTGAGAAAAAGCACTGGACTACATGAGTACATGAGGAGCAAACAGTAAAATGTGTTGCATTCAGTCCTGAAAACAAGTAGAACAGGGGGCATGCTGTGACAGCGATGACAGCTGAGTTCCAAAATATATTAAACTATTTCACATGCTGCAGATCAATGTGTAGAAGCACTGAGAAGTCATCATGTGAATTATCGAGGTAAAGCAATACCTAGTTAGCTGTATAGAAAAACTATGACATTTCCTTCTCCATAAGGTTAAGCAAAGTACAATCCAATATTTACATTTTGAAATACAAACTGATTACTTGTAGCAGCTTTTGCATTTATGACACTAAACATTATGCCAGATGCTTTTAGATAAAAAGCTACTAAAACACTTCAGTTTTGCAGATCTCTGCAGTAGAGCTGAGCATGAAAAGCTGAAAAATAAGAGAAAAAAATCAGTGGTAAGATCCTATAAATATTATTGCTCTCTACCTCTTTTTTTTTTTACATGTCTGTGCAGAGTAGATGCCTGTAGGCAAGTGTACTTTGACAGTTCCAGGGAAGCTCTCCCAATGCCCTATGATGAATACCTTGCTGGTATTCAAAATTAGAAAGGAGTATACATTCCTTTTTCTTCTACACTTGCAGTATGGTTGATACAGCAAAAACTAATCATTAATAGATAAGATGCAAGCAATAATTTCAAAATTGCAAAGGCATCTCTGCCTGCAGTATTCTGTACACTGTTATTAATTGTTTTGGCAAGTGCCATGCAGCTATTATGTCTTGGTGCCATACTGTCAGTCTTTTGGGTTATCAGAGCCAGCAGGTACCACATTCGTCTTCTAAGAGGATGTTTTATTTGCTTTTAGATTTAGAGGATTATAGTAATAAGTGAGCTAAAGTGACTCTAATTTTATAGCAGACATCAATGATTCATGCAATCAGAATGTAAAATACACTCTGGGAAAGATCACAATGTTGATCAAAGGTAAAAGCATAAGCATTGACAAGAACTTTTCAACTTTTCAGCTTATTTCAACTCTGGAAATACATGCTCAGGAAGACATACCAGCTTCCTTTTATGTTCATATCATGTATTATCGATCTTCTCATTTCTTAGTTATAATAATTTTTGTTAGCAATAAGATTGGATCATATTTGAAACAGAGCTATAATAAATGGCTTTGATCCTCTGAAAGTCTCTTTACAAAGAATTTAAAACAAAAACTAATAATTGCAAATGAATAATACATTTCTGAATTTGCCAGAGTATTTCTAAAGATAATTCTTAAGAGCAAATAAAACTAGTGAAGTTTAGACTAGATTTTATCATCTCTCTAGTTATTTTCTAAAATGTTGTTCTCACCTATGAGAAATTCAATCTACATCTGATCTGAAGATAACTGAAGAAAGCAGAAATAGCATGCTCACATTACTAGTCTTTGGATATTACCTGATATATAGAGACGCAGAGAAAAGATTTATTTTATGAAAAAGACAGAGGTGTGAAGATCCTTATTTATGCACAGTTTATATGGCTGTCACTCTATTTTGTCATTAGCTTAAGTTATAAAGAAAGTCTGAAAACCAGACAAAAACTACAATAATGAGATTATTTAAAAATATCCAAAAGCCTTATTCCCTTCTCCTTTCAAACTCAGGTACTGTCAGCTTCTGTGTGAAGAAAACAGGAGAGTAAGTTGATAACCTTAACAATGAGTCAGTAACGTCTGTATTCCAATGATGCATTTCACTGATCTCAGTACTCTGTTAACAACTTGTTTCTTCTTCTTTCTTTCCTTTTCNTATCGCACCAGGGGCCACAGGAGACCTCAAGTGATTTTCAGACTGTGCCTGTTTTCTCCTGTAATTTCTGATTAAAATCTCTGTAGTTTGAAGCCATAGCATGGAAGAAATTTGGCTATACTTTCTCTGATCTTATGTTTCTCAATCATTCTGAGCACTGATCCAGGTATCACTGCCTTCCTGTAGGGGAGACAGATCAGACTAGAGCAGAAGAGTCATGCTTCTGTAGTCCAGGGCTCTCCACTGAAGTGTGGTCTGAGGTCACCTTTCATGGTAGGCATTACCTGATGCAGCAGAAGTAGAACCTCCAGAAGCAGTTTCTGGTGCCACAAGAAAATGCCTTCTTAAAATGGGACCCCAGGCTCATCCTCTCCACTTCTCACATGTTTTTTTTGTCACAGATCTCATTTGTCCAAGTCAGGAACCCAACCCCAAGTTGACTACCTGTTATTATAAACACTCAGCTTCTGATGTGAACTCAGCAGACCACTAAGCCTTCCTCACCCATGTACCTCACTTTGTACCTTGTGTGAGCCAGGAATGATGACTCTAGACAGTATTATGTCAGATACCTCACACATCAATGATTTATGGCTGAGTAAGCTCTGCAGCAACACATTGGAAAAAAGTGTATTCTCATAACATTTCCAGAGATGTTTTTCTCTGTGTCCTAGGCCTTACCTTACCTGATAGCTTACTTGATATTAGCCATGTCTGGTCTTAGTCTTAGTCTAAAAGGGACTCAGGTCTTCTCTATGCACAGCAGAAACACAAGCTAAGCAGATTAGTACTGAGAAGCCTTAGGCTCCCTCTCCATGTCCAACAGCAGATATTGAAAAAGATACCAAACTAGCAGAAGCTGAAGCAACATGGCTGTTCTTTGATAATTTAGCAGGGGTGTTGAGGGATTAAGATTTATTTCTGTACTGTAAGTGCTGATGATACAGAAAGTGTCTTAAAATGATTTGCTCTAGGTTTATGGCATTTTGTCAAAAGTCAGTGGCACAATTTTCCTTCAACATGTTTGGAAGCATCACATTTGAGACTGATGTCTGACTATGCTCTTATGGTGCTATGAAACTTCTTTATTTCCAATTCTGTGGTAACATTTCTGGAAAGAAATTCTGCCAAAGGCAGTCATTAAAGAGACTTTCCAGGTGTGCCTTAGCCTACCCTTTTGTGTTTGTTTTCTGTACAGGTAACAAAACTGGTCATGAGGATAAACTATCCTGCTGGCATATCTTGGAGGTGTAAGTTCACCTAAAAACCTTCCTCAGTTTCTAGATTCCTGGCTTAAAGGTTTAAATAATTAGCAGTGTTTGCTAAGATAGAGAGAGCTGAAGCTTATAATTCCGCTTCAGATGTTTAAGAGTATATGTTACACAAGGGCACACCACACATCCAACACTTTAAAGAAACACATTTTTTTCCTCCTATCTCTGGCAGATCAGTGTGGCAGTTTTTACTGGCTAAGATGACATTTTAAAGTTTTTCAGCTTCAAGAGTGGGAGCAAGTGCTGCACCATTTCTGCACTCTCAAGAAAGAGGCATCTTATGCTTCTATTGAACTACTTTGAAAGCCTCCCAAATTATAACCATCATTACCTTTCCCACCTCATGTCTTCTCACTGGTAACAGCTTTCTAGCAGCTTCCTTCTTTCTCTTAATGCTACCTGGTAGTGACTCTAAACTTGGCTAGAGCAAAGTGGAGTAGCCTACACTCATGAAGACTTCCATGATTCAACCTCAGATGCCATGCCCTGTGTGAGAAATAAACAAATTTAAACCAAAACAAACCAAAGCAAAAATGACAACCCATATATTTTTAATACTGAGTGTGAATTTTGGACTTAAATATCATTAATCCCATTTTAAAGAGGAAATTTGCAAAATAAAGTTTTCCACACTTCCTGATATTCCTTCTGTAGCTTGTCAATGTGACAGGAGAGTCCCACAGAGGTTTTTAAGAAATCTGAAATGTTAGCAGTAGAATAAATATTATTTGATCTGTATTTCAAACAATGATCACCATTAGCAGTAATTCAGGAAAATTTCCTCTTTGAGGAGAACGCATGCAACAGCCAATGTCTTGTTTAACTAAACAACTCAAGAACAGTTGGGTAGGTTCAGTCTGAAGTTTGAAAACTATCATGTACAGATGAAAACAAAATTCTGAGGACTGAAGTAATCTTTTCAACAGACTCTAACTGAAGCAAAACAAGAAAACCACTTCAAAGCTAAGAGTTTGACTAATATCTTAAAAACATAACAGAATCAGATATCTAAAAGATGATGCATGCTGCAAGGTCAACACTGATAGCAACTGTTTTCTTTAATACATTTAAAGCTATTTAAATCAATTAGCTTGACGTGGAATGGACTTACAAAAATAAATAGTAATATAATTTCACCTTTATAACACAGGGAGAAGTGACTAATGAAGTATAAAATATAGTGGCCTTAGTATGGAGGATTTATGCAATATTAACTAACAAATCACTTTGGGAAAAAAACAACACTGTAGTTTTACTCTTCCTTCTGAAAGGATAGATTTTCTAAAAAAAAAAAAATAACAGAAAATTGAGATTGAAGGACCACAGGAAAATTCAATCTAAATGTAACTCATGAAGTCATATAACTGAACCTCCAGCTCAAAGAATAGTCAGCTGTATGAGGTCAGTTTTGGTTTCTTGGGGCTTTATCCAGCCTGATCTTGAAAATCTCCAAAGGTGGAGACTGCACAAGCTATCTGGGAAACCCATTCTCACAATGAAAAATGTTCTCCTTATAGCCAGTCTAAATCTCTTTCATTTTAACTTATGCCCATTATCTCTGGTCCTCTCACCATATACGGCCAACAAGAGCCTGGCTCCATCTTGTTGGTGACCTCATCAGAATCTGTGTCAGCTATCAATAAAACTTTTGTAACAGTCAGAAACCCTTCCCTGTTAGTGAATATCAGATCCAACTGTGCATTATCCTTGTTTGCCCTAACAAGTCCTTTTCTAAGTTGTCCTTGACACACACGAAAGATTTCTTTAACTCCCTGCATCCCACCATGTTGCTATTCTGACTAAGATCTGCAATTTATAAAATTACTAGAGTTGTTTAATAAAGGTTTCTCTGCAAAGCTGCTTTCCTGCCAGTTGGTTCCCAGCATGTGTTGGTGAATGGAGTTATTCCTTCCTATGTGCAGGGCTTTAATTTCCTTTTGAAGAACTTCATGAGGTTCCTTTTTGCAGATCTCCTTAGCCTCTCAATGTCCTTTTGAACGGCAGCACAATTACCTAGAATATCAGGAGCATCTCCCAGATTTGTATTATCTGCAAGCTTGATGAGGGTATACTCTGTCCTATTATCCAGGTGATTAATGAAGGTGCTAAACAGGATTAGACTCATTATAAGTGCCCAAGGCACACTATTAGTGACTGGCCTCCAGTTGAGCTTAGTACTGGTGACCATAACTCTCCTGAGCCTAGAAGTTCAGCCAGCTTTCTGTCCATTTCACTCTATACTTATCTAGCTGATCTGACTGGATGCTAGATGCCCACCAAAGATGCAAGGAAAGAAAACATGATGAAAGGCTCATGGGTGGAGATAAGGACAGGAAGATCACTTAGCAGTTACTGTCAGGGGCAAAACAGACTCAGCTTGGGGAAATTCATTCTATTTATTATCAATCAAAAGTCATAGTAAGGTAATAAGAAATAAAACAAATCCTAAAACACTTCCTTCTACTCCTCCCTTCCTTCTGGGCTCAACTTCACTCCTAGTTGCTCCACTTACTCCCCTTCAATGGCACAGGGGGATGGGCAATGGGGGTTGCAGTTAGTTCATCACACATTTCTACCACTCTTTCCTCCTTATAGTGAGGACTCCTCACACTCCATGAATTTCTCCAGTGTGAATCCTTCCCATGGGCTACAGATCTTCATGAACAGTTCCAGCATGGGTCCCTTCCACAGGGTGCAGCGCTTCAGGAACTGACTGCTCCAGCATGGGTCCTTCACTGCTCAAAAGTTCTGCCAGCAAACTTGCTTCAGCATGGGCTCCTCTCTCCATGGGTCCACAGGTCCTACCAGGAGACTGCTCCAGCACAAGCTTCCCACCAGGCCACAGAGTCCTTCAGGAAGCGTGGGGTCCTCCATGAGCTGCAGATATCTGTTCCACCATTAACCTCCATGGGGGCAGCAGGATAGTCTGCCTCACCAAGGTCTTCATCATGGCCTGCAGTGGAAACTCTGCTCTGGTGCCTGGAGCAGCTCCTCTCCCTCTTTCTTCACTGACCTTGGTGTCTGCAGAGTTGTTTCTCTCACATATTCTCACTCCTTTCTCTGGCTGTAGTTGCTGCATACCTTTCCCCCTTCTTAAATATGTTATCACAGAGATGCAACCACCATTGCTGACAGGCTTGGAATTGGCCCTATTGGACATGAGGGAAGATTCTGGTAGCTTCTCACAGAAGTCACCCACAGAAGCTACCAAAACCTTGTCTTGCAAATCCAATGCAGGATGTTACAGGAGACAGTGCTGAAAGCCTTACTAATGTCAAGATGAACAACATCCACTGCTCTCCCCACACCCACCAAGCTTGTCTTCTCATAGTAGAGGGCTGATTAAGCATAGTTTTCCCAGGATTCCAGTATTAGTTGCTCTATCAGTTTCCCAGTGAGAAAGGTGAGACTGACAGTTCTATAGTTCCCTTGGCCCTCCTTCTTGCCATTCTGGAAGACAGGAGTGAACATTTACTTTCAGTGCTCAGTAACATCCTCTGATCATCACAACCTTTCAAAGATAACTGAGAGTGGCCTCACAATATGATGTAATCATAACATCAGCTGTTATGAACCATATCATCATAGGAAAGAGATATCCTGATGTTACACAGGTTTTCTTTACTACGTGAAACTCTTTAAGACTCAAATCATGTGATTAAAAATACTAAAACATCTCTAGTATTTGCTGTTTGATTATGAGCTTCTTAGAGACTATTTTTAACCTTTGTTTTTTAATGTGATTGTAAACCTTTCATAAATGAAAGCTAAAGTAGTCTCAGAACTGTATGCAACCAAGAGAAAGATGTTTCAAACTCTGTATCATGTATTATATTGTATGTATTCCATATATACATTATATGTATTATATATATACACATACATCCAATTAAAACCTGAGCTCACACAAGTGAAATATGACTGCTCATTCCCCAAAAGTAGAAACTAATCTTTAGCACTTTCCTTATCTTTTCTCATCAGTAGAACATCTGTTATTTGGACATAATATTTAATAAATACACAGCAAAAATTGCATTCTAAATACTTTTTGATATGACACACTCCCTTTTATTCAGATCTTTTTGAATAGTTTAAAAAGTAATCACATTTTATTGTACTAACTTCTCATTTTGAGCTCATCTAAATGGTAATAAGGGAGAAAATGAATGAATTATTTAATTAATTTTTCATGTTTTCCATAAGAATTGAAGCATTTCCCTTAAAACCTCTCCCTCTACTGATTTGCGCATTCATTTCTGTGAATTATCACTACCCATATATTGAAATAATTATCTTTGCAAAGTAGATTTTTCTTAGAGAAAAGTCTTAAAACTTTCTGGGTTTTTCATATCAGTGAAGAGCAAAGCTGATTTTTAGCCTCCTCTTTAAGATCAGCTTCCTGTAAAATCTCCTTTCTCAGATTTCTAAAATAAAACATTCACCCAGTGTAATTTTACACCACATACTCTCCTAGCTCCAGGAGAAATGCTTCTGATTTGTAAGATCTCCAAAACCCAGTCCGCTTAACTAACTGCTAAATTACCACTTCATTAAATTCTTTGCTCACTGAGTCAGGACCATGGAAATCTGTGGCAGTGCCCATTCACTTTTGATGGCTGTTATTCAGAAGCAGTCTGAGATACTATGTCAGAGATGTGACTGGACCTTTTTCTGACATGAAATAATAACTAATATACGAGTTAAAAATATCAACAGTGTTAATCACAAAGTAATTATGAGTACCAAGCTCATCCCACAGATGCCTCTACCACAACACCTTTCAACAGCTGCCTCTCAAATTATCAAAATTCCTGACTCCCCAAACTACACAGAGTAGTAGCTGTGCATTTTTGAAATCATTGCAACAGTAGAGTATTATAGACCTGGGTATGCCTCTGGAAGAGGCTTTGCTTTAGCAGAAGGAAAATGGATAATATTTCTTTTTGCAAAATCCCTTTTTATCAGCCTGCTGAAGAGGCTATTACAGAACAAGGTGAAAGACTTGTTTCAAAGCTGACCTCTCTGAGATGAGATGTCATGCCTCACAGGGGATCACAGATGCTTTGGAATCTCAGTGTGGGTTTACAGGAACTCCTGGGGCTCTCACAGGGAAGTGAGAGACAAAAAAATAGTGAACTGTAGTACATGTATATCTATATCACCTGGAGATAGTAAGAATATCACCAAGCTGTAAGGAGAGATCTCTACAGCCAGTGAAAGAAAGAAAACAACTCTTGTATGGCTACTGAAGTGACAAATACAGTTATGTATGAGGCAGTGCAACACAGATCAGAAGCATATAAAAACAAGTTTCTGCAGTTCAGCAAAGCCACTACACATCAACTGGGAGGCAGTAACTGGCTGTTCATGTACCAAGGCTTCCTTTCTACTTTCAGTTCATAACCCTTAGGCACCCAGAGTGATTTAAGCCAGTGTGCTGAACACCACAACTGTAATAAGCTAAAAATAGATTTACAGTTTGTTATGAAGTCTTGGATGACAGGCAATAAATTACTGAGCAAGTGAACTTGATCACTTTCTGGTAGGTGACATGCCCTTGGTGAAGTGCTAGGTAAAATCAAAGCTAATAATTCTCTTTAAATCTTTAGACCAAAATACTCTCTTGATCTTTCCAAAATGTTTTTGTCATTTGCAGAGAAATATCTTTGCAGACTGTTTGTAATTGCCCTGAAACCTGAGGGATTTATTAATATAGAAATTGTGTTAGGTAGGAATAGCTTAGCATATACTTTGGATTCTTTGCTATTCTAGACAGTTTGGAACCTGTTAGATTAATTTAACAATGAGGAATGACAGAAGCAACTATCTTAAATTATTATGGGAATTCAGTTACTAAAATGATGTCTCAGTCTTATGAAAATGTGTATAATAATGGGAGCATCCTCTGAGACTGTTGTATGTAACTCAAGGGCTATGACTTATTCACCATTTAACTTCTGCCAAACATTTAACTTGATCTTGGGGTTCTTTCACATTTGAAATATTTGTGCCTAAAATCTCGAGTAATAAATGTAATTCCTTCAAAAGCTATTTAAATTAAAGCATTTGGAGAAAAGTGAATTATCAAGTTAATACGATTTTTCAAATGTATTTTCTGTCATGGATGTTAACCGATCAAGAAATTGAGGAAACTTGGAACTATAAAAAGGACATGTTTAAATCTATTTTAAAAATTAAAGTGAAAAATCTTAAGTGTGATTCCAGTAGACAGAGAAGAGAACCCTTCCAGGAGACTGACAGGCTTTCTGAATACTTCTGAAAATCCAAGTATGGTAATACAATGTAACTGGATGAAAAATTATGAAATACTAAAGCACTACAGGGCAGTGTGCCTCAGACATATTGCATATACTGGACAAATGGATAGAGAGAATGTGTACTGTAGGTTGCAATAAATAATTATAAAGATCCTAATTTTCTCATGAAACAAAGACCACATTTTAAACAATATCTAAGATTTTAATATTGAAAGGTAATAGGAGCTGGGAATGCTTGTAGTGTACTTGCCGTACACACTGCTTCTTCACTATCTGCAGCTTAATTGAAGTTTTAAGTCTACATTTATACCATCTTCACTATGTACACACCTGGTTCCTGGATCAGATGGTATAGAACTTCTCATATTCATCCTTTTAATCATCTAGACAGTCCTGGCCAGGACCTTTACAGAAGAACTTCTCACAAATAAACGATTCTATTCTAAATTATTTTAGAAAAGGACTGTTGAAAGGGAAGGCCTGGCAATCTTATGACTGCTAATGATTTTACCTGTTCAGTTGTTCTGCACCTTCAAACAGGCCATTTCAATTTCTTATATTCAAAACAGCAGTGCTTGGCACCATGCTTGGAACTAGCAGTGGTGAACTGCCTGGTAGGCTTTTCAGAAGGCTACTAGCATAGCCCATAATACAGCAGAGATGTGGCTGGCAGCAAGTTCTTTCCAAATGTAGACTCTGACTCCTACCCCTCTGGACTACAAATTGATTTCTCCTGATGCTAAGTCATCATAATTAGTAAGCACAGCAGTAGCAGAGAATAATATCAAAATGAAGAGGCAGATCAACACGTGGCTACAAGGTTGGTGATGGTGGAATTTTGNTCCTTCCTGAGCTGGGAGGCCCAGAACTGGACACAGTATTCCAGGTGGGGCCTCACTGCTAGCCATGCTCCTGTTAATACATCCCAGGATGCCATTGGCCCTCTTGGCCACAAGGGCACATTGCTGGCTCATGGTCATCCTCCTATCCACCAGGACTCCTAGATCTTTTTCCCCAGGGCTGTTTTCCAACAGATAAGTTCCTAACCTCTACTGATACATAGGGTTGTTCTTTCCCAGATGCAGTACTTCACAGTTACCTTTGTTAAATTGCATTAAGTTACACCCTGCCCATCTCTCTAGCCTGTCCAGGTCACACTGGATGGCAGCACAACCTTCTGGTGTGCTAGCCACTCCTCCAAGCTTGGTATCATCCGCAAACTTGCTGAGGGTACACTCTACCCCTTCATCCAGATCATTGATGAATATATTGAATAGTACTGGACCCAGCACCGACCCCTGGGGGACACCACTTTTTCTTTGATCATAGGAGGGTCTACACATCTACACATCTTCAGGTCTGCTGTCACTTCTACAGGATGCACCTTTCTCTGAGGAGTAAAAGGGTCTTTGGGCAAGAGTTTGTAGGGTTGATCGATAGAGCTTTAAACTAGGTTGGAAGGGGGTAGGGGACAGATCCAGGCCATATGAGGGGCAGCTGATGTCACTTGCTTTGTTCAGCCTGGAGGAGACTGAGGAAAGATCTCATTGCATCCGATCCTCATGAGGGGAAGTAGAGGGGCACAAGCTGATCTCTTACTCTCCTGTGACCAGCAACAGGACCCAAGGGAACTGCATGAAGCTCTGCCAGGGTAGGTTTTAGTTGGATGTTAGGAAGAAGTTCTTTTACCCAGAGGGTGTTGAAGCAATGAAACTGGCTTTCTAGGGAAGTAGTCATGGCACCACACCTGACAGAGTTCAAGAAGCATTTGTGCAGCACCCTCAGGCTTGGGGTTGTCCTGTGCATAGACAGGAGGTGGACTCAAGGATACTCCTGTGTCCCTTCCAACTGAGGATATTCTATGATTCTATAATAAAAGTGCAATTTCCAGCCTGCCAGACTTGATGTTTTACAGCATAATGCCAAGCACATGGTATGCATATAAAGCCATGGCAAAGCCTGTGAACACAGAAGACATCCTTGGATATCTTAGAAGATCGTGTTAGGAAGAAGCAGCAAAATCTGCCAAAGATTTGGCACCGAACTGTAGAACAAGCATCTTGGCAGAAAGCATCTTCTCTTCCACTCTCATGTTTGCACATGAAAAGGATTAGCTGGCTTGTTTCAAATCAGAACAGTGTGAATGACCAGAAGATGAAGAGTTCAAACTGAATTATGGAATGAATTAACTTGGCAAACAGAGTTGAACAATTATTAAAAAAAATCTTAATTTTGAACCATAGCATTACCAAGCTATGTAAGATTGGACTCCTGAGCATGCCTTAGTCTGGAGAGAGAGGGGAATACATGTACACCTGATATGATTCAAAACCAAGGTCAGTTCAGTGCAAGTATGCAGGGGACACAGAAAGTTAAACATGCTCAAGACCCAAGTAACTTTGATGCTTCAATTGGCCACTTCTTACATAATTATTAGTTGCCATTCTGGAAGGCAGAACATTTAGCTTATGTGCTTTCTTAGTTTGAAGAGGGTTGAACCACATCTTTGACACTGCAGGAAAGTGTCCTCATTTCCAGAATCTTGAAGTACTCACCATCCATAGATATAAGTACAAGAGTCATGGTACTAAAGAGTGAAAGAAAAATTATAAAACTAGAAAAAGACTCAGTTAAAACCAGAAGTTCTTTGTTGGAGGAAGTCATAGGTTACACATGTTATTATTACAAGAAATCACACCTTTAAGTATAAGATCACCCCTGAAAGAAAATGAAAACCACAGGTTAACAGAAGTAGGTTTGAGTAAACCAATGCCTTACTGATTATTCTCACTTCCTTCAAGAACAGCTGTACCTAACAGTGAATTAAGAGGGCTATTAACAACAGCAGCACTTTATTTTACTCTTAACCACAGATAGGTAAGTATTCATCAGAGTTTTCTGTTGTTTTATTCCTCTCGCTGTCCTGGTTGGTGTTAGAACTAATTCTGGTCAACGATTTTACTTTCCAGCTAAGTCTTTTCTGAAAGATTGCACTTTTTGAAATGAAGGTCACGTTTTTTGCAGAAAGTGTCTACTTCTAGTAGTAATAATGCTTGATACCTAGAGTTGCTACCAAGGATTGGTATGTAGACCAAGGTCACTGTTAAACCTTGTGCACGATGTTGGAGGGTGCAGACAAAAAAGCTGAACCTGAGGGTAGTAGAAGACAGGGCAGGTGACCCTAAACTAACCAACTAGGTATTCCATTCCATATATGTCATATTCAGTATAAAGCCAAGGGGTCAGGATGGCCAATCACTTTCTTCTTCAATGGCTGGCATCTGAGGAAGACTCTCTCCATTTTGCCTTTGATCCTGATTCACATGTTCCTGAATCCAGTTCTAGAATCCAGTTTCTGAATGCAGTTCCTGTCTGGCTCTGAGTCCAGTCTAGGTCTTCTGCCACAGCATCAGTGGTGATGGTGATGTATAGCTACTCCATCCTCTACATTAGTTGTTCTATCCATTTTTTTCTGTAATTTCTATCCTTTTCTATTTTCTATCATTTCTATCCATTAACAATGTATGCTTAATTAGATTACTTTCACAGTGAACTAGCCATGAAAAAAATCAGAATGTTAAAAGATAACATGATTCTTATAAGACAGAAAGAATTTTTCTTTTCTAATTTTAATGAACATAAAAGTTAGCTGAAACTCATTCACTTGCTCTAAAAGTTAATTTTTATAATAATTAGGGTTTGAAGTTGCTTTACTTCCATGCACATATTTCCCTTCACCTGGATATATTCCAGTGTACTGATTAATTTAGTATAAAAATCTAATCTGAATTAGTCAGGGAAGGAATTATAAAAATAAAACGAACTTTACTAAAAACAATGTAAGGTCAGTGCTTCATTCATGCCTTTATGTAACATTTATTACAATTGAAATTCACCATTTGTGCTCATTAACATGTACAAAACGAAACATTTAAAAATCCCTTTACTTTGCAACATCTCAAACTTAATCATTTTTTACTTTTAACATAGACAACTTCAGGTAAATCTTTCTGAGATGAAATTAATGAAAGGAAGTTCAGTGCTCAAGACAGGAATCAAAAAGTTTATACATTTTTCTTATATGAACTCTTTAATCTCAAGCTTAGAATTCAGTTAAGAAATGAGTTACAAGTGTAGCAAATAACTTTCCCAATCTGTGTATTTTGAATGAAAATCAACATATCATAGTATGTGTCNCTCGAGGTGAGGCCTCACCAAAGCTGAGTAAAGGGGCATGATCACCTCCCTGCTCCTGCTGACAACATCATTCCTGATCCAGGCCAGGATGCCATTGTCCTTCTTGGCCACCTGAGCACACTGCTGGCTCATGTTCAGCAGGCTGTCAATCAACACCCCTAGGTCCCTCTCTGCCTGGCAGCTCTCCAGCCACTCCTCCCCAAGCCTATAGCGCTGCTGGGGATTATTATGGCCAAGGAGTAGCACCTGGCATTTGGCCTGATTGAACTTCATGGAATTGGCCTTGGCCCAGTGATCCAGCCTATCCAGATCCCTCTGTAAGGCCTCCCTTCCCTCAAGCAGATCCACACCGCCACCCAGCTTGGTGTCATCTGCAAACTTGCTAAGGGTGCACTCAATCCTCTGGTCCAAATCATTGATGAAAACGTTAAACAGGAGTGGCCCCAGTACTGAGCCTTGTGGGACCCCACTCTTGACTGGCTGCCAACTGGATTTAACTCCGTTGAGTTAAATTCTCTGCAAGTTTTCCTGGTTAGAGACAAGCACATCATCAAGGATTTAAAAATAAAAAAGAATTATTCAGTTAATCAAAGACAAAAATGAAAAGCTGTAAACTATTATACGGGAGAAAAATATCAGATAGCAAAGGGCTCATTAAGTAGCTTTCAAGATGAGGCTAGAGAAATTTGAACTTGAAACTGCAAATTTTAGTGATAAGTTAAATTTTTAATCACTTGAGCAATTTTCCAAGAAGTCTTCAAATCATTTTCCACTAAAAGGAGGAGACGCCTCACAGAAGTTACTTGGTGAAATCATACGGCCCAAGTTGTTCAAGAGATCAAAATATACACAATGCTGGCCTTTCCTAGTTTTTAAAATTCAGGAGATGTTCCCTTCAGGGGAGTCATAAGTAAAGAATATATACATACAGAAACCAGTCACTGTTCTGTTCATGTCCCAGATGGTCCTTATGAACCTGCACTGTTGTTTTCCATAAAAAGGTAGTGAAGTTGGACAATAAGAAAGCTACTTTACGGCCTAATATTCCTCTGGATATGTACCAGGTCAGCCAATTGGTTCACTAAAAGTAATAGCTGAGGAATGACCTAATAATATATGGACTATGAAGGAGAATGAGGGTCTGATGTCAAACTGGAAGCAAATCACCATGATTTAGTCTGCTTAAATGAATTGCCGAAAAAGTTTATGTTATGGTATGTCCACTTCAAATGCTATCATTACTATCAAATTTTAGTGCCAATAGAAAAACCCCACCCTTTATGCTTGTTGTTGTCTGAACAGTGCTTCAGACTGAAGAATGGTATAAAAATTGTGCTGATGTTTTGAGGCCAACAAAGGACTTAGAAATACTTAAAAAAAAGAAACTCTGCCAGTATGAATTTAGCAAAATTTCTTAATCAGTTACATTCATCAACATATAAATTTTAATTTAGGGGTCTGAGGACATTATTTAGAAATTGGTCATTATATGAAATGACAATTGACAATAATGTTAATTCAACTGATGATTTTTAAATGTATAGGAAAATATAGAATTGTCACAAACAGAGTTAAGCCCCATAACTATTGTTTGCTGGTGAGAAAATAATTGTTTCAATAACTATATAAAAAAGCAGGACAGGGAGAAGTGAATGTTGAAATAGTCAGTACAAGCTGTCCATGTTGCAGTGGCCGGTAGGGTAGTGGGTGAAACAAGCTGCTCTAGGGATGCACTGGAAGGAGATTTTCAAGAGTACCTCTAGGTAGAGTAGTTTTCCTTTAGGTTACTCATGAGTGCACTAAAAATTTGTTCGGTTGTTAGCAGTCAAATAAGCAGGAAGGCGTCCATAAACCTGCATCCTCTAACAGGGACCTGTTCCTTTTCTACACACGGGGTCAGCTGCAGAATAATGTTACTGTATTGACATTTTTAGATGTCAAACAGATGCATTATAGATTCTTAGAAGCTAGTTAGAGACTTTTATTAAGATACAGTATTTGTCTTAATGTGAGGCTATTACTGATGTTTTACAGGCACAGTCTGAAAATCACTTGGGGTCTCCTGTGGCCCCTGGTGCGATAAGTGTGCCGACAGCAGAGGGAGCATTAAACTCATTGCCCACGGGAAAGTGTGGGGAGTGATACCCATGTTCCTATAATCCTTGTATGGGTAGGATGAGCTCATTAGCCTTCTGGCAGTCATCCTAAGAGAGGGACAACTCTGATTCCAAACCCGGGCAGATGGAGCTCGTTTAGCCCTGTGAGGCCTTCCATCTAAGAGGTTAAACCTCCATCCTAAGGACTTCACTTCCAGCGTCCAAGCTTACTAGGCCCTGGCAGATGAACCTTAGGACTAAAGGGTGGGTCCAGCTCTGTGCATGCTGTGTCTCACCTAAAAAAAATCCATAGCGCAGGCTCAAGGGTGCTATCTGCTATCCTCTTTTTATCAGCGCGCTTGTAAAAGGCGCTGATGAGGAGCGCATGTGGAGCCCTCCCTGGATCTTCGTTCATGAAGCCTAACCACAACGACGACAACTAATGTTTTAGCAGAACATATCTGTTCTCTAGGGTGAAAAACTTGGTAGATATTAAGCATCTAGTGTAAGGTTCACACACCCCCTCCACCCACTTTGTTATTTTGGAAAATATTTATGTCAGTTTTAGAGCTGTCACTTTCCCAAATGGAAATTTAAGCAAAAAAAAAAAAAAAATTAAAAATCGGATTACAAAAAAGAAATAAGATATATGTTATCTTATATGTGAATACAAGAAAGCAGTGTAACAGTTTGTTGGAGAAATTCTAGTCAAATCAAACCATACAAATATGACATCCTTATACACACAATTATTGGGAAAAAATGAAATGCCAAGAGAGATAATTATTTGGGTACTCAATCTGAAGAGAGCTTGAAGTTGAGGAACTGAACAGAAATATCCTATGAGTCCTGCCCCATGGCTTCAACATCTTGCATGTGAAAGGAAGTAATGGCTCTCCTGTGATGGCTGTACTCCTGCTGCTGGTGCCCAGGAACGGTGCATGAGAGGAAAGAAATGATCTGAGCTGCATGCAAAGGGAGTGACTGGACCAGTATGATGTTGCCAGAATAGACTTTCAAACAGGCAAGAGGAGGACATTAGGAATAATGGCCTCATCAGGGAGATTGAAACTGGAAAAACAACAAAGGGTATGGAAGAATTGGAATGAAATGAAGAAGAGCTAGAAGAGATGAAATCTGGAATAACTGGTAAGAGGTCATGGGCCAGAGTGCACTAACATCAAAGGACAAAGATGCAGAAATGTGAAAGACCAAACAACATAAGGTCTTTGACCAATATAACTCCACTCTTTCAAAATAGGTGTAAAGTCCACTGGTAAAGCCTGTCTCTTAAGAGGTTAAGTCAAAAAAGAGGACAACAATTGTTTTGCTTGCCAGTCACTCTTTTGGGACTATTAAAACAGACCTCTGAGAAATATCTAAAATTCTATATCACATGTCACAAGAGCCACTAATGAACTAGCACAGTTCAGATACTAGAAAAGAAATTTCATAGTGAAGCTTATTAAGCAGTGGAACAGTTGCAAGAGAGATGGTGAATTTTCTGTCATTAAAGATAGTAAAAAACTTGTCTGGACATGGCTTTTAGCAGCTTGTTTTAGCTTCTACACTGTGCTTACTTGGACCGGAAGTTTAGATAGAAGATGAGAAGAAGTCTCTTCCAATCTATGTTTTTCTGTGACTCTAATATGGATTTTCTGGGGAGATTCCAGTTTCTATTGGAACAGAAGGCAATCTAAAACTTAGACACACCACAATGAAGAAGGCAAAAGTTTTTTTTAAGCCTGAAATTTCTTATCTCTGCNCTCAAGGTGAGGCCTCACCAGTGCAGAGTACAGGGGGAGGATCACATCCCTAGTCCTGCTGGTCACACTATTCCTGATACAGGCCAAGATGCCATTGGCCTTCCGTGCTTCCATGCCTTGATCTAATAGTTTCCAGTAAGAACTCTTTTAGTCCCTTTCCAGGTAAGTCCTATGCTTCAGTCACATGATCTCTGCCTTGTTTAGGTGATGGGCTGACTTGGGACTGTGCAGCAGGGAAGGCAGCATTGTCAAGACCATATCCTGGTTCATTGAGCTGCTAAAGTCAGTGAAGAAAGCTTTGCATGGAGGAAAGAAATTTCATTCAGGAAAATCAGTGTAGACCTAGAGAACTAGAGATTATCCCTGCTGGTGTCAGCAAGCTTAACAGACTGCCTACTGTCTTGGTTTGATAAGATAGTTTTGGGAAAGACCCAGATAAGGAGCCTCCCCCTCCCACAGAAAAGGAAGGAAATGAATAAATCACTTGCATACCCGGGTAAAAAAGTGGTAAAGGATAACTTTAACAAAGAAATAGAACAGTGAAATACAAAATTGGAAAAATACCTCCCGGACCCTGCCCACCACACACATGGTCTGCCCCCCTCCCCCTTCCCCCATGATAAACCTGCAAGATTATAGTCCAGTTGGGGTCATAAGGAAGATGAGGTGAACTGGGATGGCACATAAAGGAACCAGGGTGTTGAATGGAGGTTGATGAGCGAGAGAAGGAGCTCCAGCCATGTGGTCTTCTCTCCCAGCCAAGATGGCAATGCCTCGTAAATTTTCTTAGAACTAATGACAAAATAGGTGGGTGTTCCTAAAATCATGAAGTCCTCAACAGTACTGATGAAACTGGTGTGAGTTCAGTCACTACTTGACTCAAAAAATACATACAAGATCTTGTCCTCAAATATTTAAACCATTTATAGCTACCGTGGCAGCATTCCAGAAGAGGAAGGTTCCAGAGTTCTTTGCACCACGTGTCCTTTCCTAGCACCTCACCTACCCTGCACTCCTCCATGCCGGGGTGAGGGTTGCTGCTGCTTGCTGTTGCTTGTTGCTGCTCGCTGCCGCTTGTTGCTGCTCGCTGCTGTTTCTTGTGCCACGGTTGCGGGGCTACCGCTGGGCGATCGCTCCTGCAGCTAGGGTGTGCGGCTGGTCCGTTGCTGGCGCTGCGCCCCGGGGATGCGCTGCTTAGCGCCGAGCCGGCACGGCGGCTCCCACGCCGCTCCTGGACGCGCGGGTGCGGGCTGCTGTGCCTCCCCACTCCGTGCCCGCCACAGCCCCATCTACCGACCCCCGGAGAAGGGATTAGTTTTTGTACGGTTTAGTGTCAGTTTGCAGGGCGGAGGGCATCCGCCCCCTGGCCTCGCGGCAATGCCCCGATGCCTCCCTCCCCACAAGTTCAAAACAAACAACACAGTTCGTGGGTGAGGAGGAGAGGAATGAAAGTTGGGATGCAAACTTCCTGTTTTTACATACCACATAACACCTACTCAGGGTAAATTTCTGAAAAATGTTTTCCTAGTTTTACATATGTACAACTCCCCATCTAGAATATATTTTCTGCTGGGCCCAGGACAACAAGCAAATACAAGATTTTATCCAAGCAGAGATGAACAGAATTAAGGAATAATTCACTATTTCTTACAAGAACTACAGGAAGCATCAAAAGAAATTACTAGACTGGAAAGCTAGAAAGCAATACATGTCAAAAATATAAATAGTTTGTCAGAATGATCTGACAAATCCACAGAAGATCATACTTCAAAGGTTTTTACAATGAAAATGGCAGATATAACTCTGACTGGCGAAGTCCCTCAAAGAAGTGACCTAGCATGAGGACATCCATTTTGCCTGTTGACATAAGAACACCCACGTTAAATTTTCTCTTCCATTCACCAGTGACTGTGTAAACAGTCTGGGCAGATAACAAATGACATGTGCCTAACAAATAACTGTGTTATCCCCTTTGACCAGACTCAAAGACAGACTATGATTTAAGTGCCCATTTGTTTTACACAAAGATGTGACATAATGCAAAACACTTATATTGCCATGAATCTAGCCATGTTGAAACTCGAACCTTGAGGTCCTGGAGCACACCCAGCCACAACAGTAAAAAAGGAAAAAACAAAAAGGCATTACGAAATGTGTTATGAAATAGAAATACCAAGTTTGGGAGATTTGATTTATTATCACATCCAAAGAGTTTCCTACTGTTTCTTTTACTGTAGTTATAATTTAGGTTTAGCTTTTTTATTTATAGTGCCTTAACTGTAGAATAATCAACTGCATATTTTGTTTTCCTATAACAAGTGTTCTTCCTAGTATTTGACAGAATGGTATCATTTTGTACTAGTCCTGTTCTTATTCTCTTTTCCCCAGCTTTCATTTCTGGCTCCTGCTGTGTATGAAACACATTTTTGCCTTTACCCTTGGAACAGTAACTGTCAGTTTTACTAAGGGTTTTCCATTATTGGAAATCTTAAGTCAAACATTTACTAGCATTGCAAAGAAGCAATTAAAATGCCTTCACCTAACTTTTCCTCTTATATTTTGGAAGGGAAGGAGCATTCTTTTGGCTCAACAGCGACAGTTTTCCACATATGAAACAGCTTTTGCAACTTCCATGAATTAAGGTTTTAAAATTCTCATCCTTGACATAACTGACTCGGTATTTTGAGAGAGCATTCAGTGCTCTTGCTGCTACTTTGCTGCTACTTTGAGCCATTGCATTGCAATGTCTCCCCAGCTCAGCAGCAGTGTTCCTTTTGAAGTTTCTCAGAAACAGTTGGGCCATGGGGATTGATGAAACCAGAATGGCGAGGACCTAACAGTAGCAAAAAGGATCTGGAGGGAGTCTATGCCTCTTTTCTGAGGTATGAGGACTGCTTTTAAAGGGGACTGGGACTGTGAATGGATGCCCAACCTCCCTCTTATTAAAAAGTGTGAATTGAGCACCTTACAGAGAAATAGAAATGAACACTAGGGGGTCTGTTTTTGTGTTTTCAGTCTCATATATCATCCGGTAAGTCTATCCCTAGACGCCAAAAGGGCTCTTCTCTGACACCAACAGTTAAAAAGCTCACTGTAGTAACACATTTGAGAGACACACCCCCTACACAGTGGTAATTCAGATATATAGAAGACCTAGCACAGTATTCAACACATCAAGACCATCTCATCATACTGCTGACTACAGTGCTGCTTGCTGCTCCGTCTGCTGTGCATCACTCCCTGGCAATCTCCTCCAAGTGCTGATGTCTCCAGAGAATCTGTTGGGTGGTGCCATCTCATTTCTCAGGGCCAGTAACCAGCAGACAGCCCTGTCTCAATCTGCATAAGAAACAATTTTTCTTCTTGTCATGATAGCAAAGGTGAATTATTCTGAAGAATTTCAGGCAGTCACTGCACAACGAACATTCAGAATTGCCAAAATCTGATGTTATTGGGGCTCTCAAGAATGGTCCCTCATTCTACAATGGTTGTGAACCCAGAATCACAATCACAGAATGTTAGGGGTTGGAAAGGACCTAGAAAGATCATCTAGTCCAATCCCCCTGCCAGAGCAGGATCACCTAGATGAGGTCACACAGGAATGCATCCAGGCGGGTCTTGAATGTCTCCAGAGAAGGAGACTCCACAGTCCTCCTGGGCAGCCTGTTCCAGTGCTCTCTCACCCTTACTGTAAAGAAGTTTCTCCTCTGTTGCACTTAGAGAGCACCGACCTGGTTCATAGAACGGTCTCGGCAGTCAAATTCAGACTGCTCGGTCCACATGCCCAGCAGACACCCGTAAAGTCAAAGGCAAATGGCGTTTATTTGTACGTAACATGATATTATATACCCCTGGTTCACAGCGTAATTTCCGTCTGCTCACATCATAACTCATACACTATTGGCTATTAAAGTATCACAAGTGGGGTCTTATCTTNGTTACACTTACCCTTGTTAAATTGCATTAAGTTTCTCCCTGCCCATCTCTCTAGCCTGATGGCAAATGGCTTCTCCACCTCGATGGTGCCACAGTTGGTGATGGTGACATCCTTCAGGGGCTTGTCCCGGCTGTCTGTCTTAGTGTTCTCCATCTTCCTCACCAAGTCCATGCCCTCCAGCACTTTGCCAAATACCACATGCTTCCAATCCAGCCACGAGTCTTCACTGTGGTGATGAAGAACTGGGAGCCCTTGGTGTCCTTGCCAGCGTTGGCCATGCTCACCCAGCCAGGGCCATAGTGCTTCAGCTTGAAGTTCTCATCAGGGAAGCGATCCCCATAGATACTTTTTCCTCCAGTGCCATCAACACAGGTGAAGTCTCCTCCTTGGGTCATTAAGTCCTTCATCACATGGTAGAACTTGCTGCCCTTGAAGCCAAATCCTTTCTCTCCAGTGGCCAATGCCATGAAGTTCTCCACTGTCTTGGGCACTGTCTTGCCAAAGAGCCCGATAACAACACAGTCCACATCCTCCTCCCGTATCCGCAAGACAAAGAACACCTTGGCGGTGACCTTGGGCCCTTTCTTGCGCTCGTCGGCCCGCGATGGAGTGGGCAGCAGGAGCAGGAAAGCAGTGCCCAGTGCTGCTGCTGCCACCAGCACCTTCATTCTCTGCCGCTTGCAGCCCGGCCACAGCACACGCCGTGCCGCCTGCATCCGGCAGGCACTATTCTATAGGCTATTCTCTGAAAAGTGTTTCTTGTGCTAGCTCTGGATAGATTGTATTTTGTATATTTAATTAAGCCATAATTAGGACAGACAGTAATTGAAAAAATAATATTAACATGCAGGAATGAGAAATAAACTAGCTCCTTCATGCCATGTTAAATACAACTGAACACATATACTCTTCTTGGTAGGCTGTAGCCTAGACAGCAAACTGTTGGTTATATCACATTTTCTATGACTCTGTGAATTTATTGAATCTAAAAGAGAATGAAATCACAGAATCATGGCATTGTTTTGGTTGGAAGAGACCATTCAGATCATCAAGTCCAGCCATTAATCTAGCACTGCCAGGTCACCACTAAACCATGTCCCTCAACACTACAGCTATATATCTTTTAAATACCTCCAGGGATGAAGACCCTACTGTTTCCCTGGAATGCCTGTTCCACTGCTTTACAATCCTTTCTGTGAAGAAATTTTTCCAAATATCCAATCTGCCCATTTCCTTTTGTGTTACCGCTTGTTGCTTGGGAGAACAGACCGACTCCCACCTCACTACAATCTCGTCTGAGGTATTTGTAGAGAGAGATAAGATCTCCCCTTAGCCCCCTCTTCTCCAGACTAAGTAACTCCATTTACCTCAGCCGCTCTTTATAAGACTTGTCCTCTAGGCTCTTCACCACCTTCATTGCCCTTTTTTGGACATGTTCCAGCACTTCAGTGTCCCAATTGTAATAAGGGGCCCAAAAGTGAATACAGTATTTGAGGTTCAGCCTCACCAGTGCCAAGAACAGGGGGACGATCACTTCCCTAGTCCTGCTGGCCACACTATATTGGATACAAACCAAAACACTGTTGGTCATCTTGGCCAGCAGGACACACTGCTGCCTCATATTCAGCTGGCTGTTGGCCAACACTCAACACATGTTTTATACCAGGCAGCATTCCAGCTACTCCTCCCCAAGACTGTAATGTTGTACAGGGTTGTTGTAACCCAAGTGCAGGATCTGGCGGTTGGCCTTGTTGAGCCTCATCTCATTGGCCTCAGCCCATCGATCCAGTCTGTCCACATCCATTTGCAGACCCTCCCTACCCTCAAGCAGATCAACATGCCCACCCAACTTGGTCTTGTCTTCAAACTTACTGAGGATGTACTTGACCGCCTCATCCAAATCGTCAATAAACATGTTAAAGAGAACAGGCCCCAATACTGAATCTTAGGGAACACCACTTATGGCTGGCTGCAAAGTGGATTTAACATCATTCACCTTTTTGGGCTCAGCCATCCAGTTTTTTATCCAGTGAAGCGTATGCCCATCCAAGCCATGGGCAGCCAGATTCTCCAGGTGAATGCTGTGGGAAATAGTGGGAAACAGTGGCAAAAGCTTTATAAAGTCTAGGTAGACACCATCCACAGATTTTTCTTCTTCCACTAAATGGGTCACCTTGTCATAGAAGGAGATCAGGTTGGTCAAGCAGAACCTGCCTTTCATCAACAATTGGGCTTGATCATCTGGTTGTCCTGTATGTGCTATGTGATTGCACTCACAGCAATCTGCTCCATAACCTTGCCCAGTATCAGGGTTAAGCTGACAGGCTTTTAGTTCCCTGGATTCTCCTTCCTGTGATTCTCTAGTTTCTGAGCAGAGATTCTCACCTCAGTTAAGAGAGAGACTTGATTCTAGTTTCTAATTCAATGAAAATTTTATGTAAAATACTTTAACTTTTATCAGAGCAGCTATTTGAATCCAGGTGAGCAAGCTACCTAAGTAAAGTAATTGCTGTTCTCTGTAGACTAATAGCAAATTTATTAAGCCATCGTTTGATGTGTTCAAAACTCTTTCTATAACACCACTGTTCTCCTCTCTAACACGACAGGTGTGTGAACATAATTCCTACTCCAGGAAGACTGATGAACAGGAAAAACCTAAAATGATGATTTCAGTGCACTGTTGGAGAGTTACTTCCCTGCACTTCAGGATGTGATTCTGAGAGCCAGCTCTAAGAATATACTAGTCCCTGGAACCTACAGGGTGTCCTGGAAGAAAATGTCCTCAGGAAGGTCACTGATTCCAACTTTGGCTTCCCTCAACCTGAATGAGTCCTTTGGACCATCATGAATTAATCTCAAATGATGAGGAAATCTGACTGTCAAAATATTATGGAAAGTTAGGATGAAGCTAATGAAGAAGTTCAGGTATCTCAGCAGTTCAACCTATAATCCTGTAGATAACAGAGATTCCAAAATATTTTTCAGAATCAGGCTTAACTGCTTATGTTAGATATTTCCAGGACCTAACTCCCCATTAACAAGAGAAAAAAGACAATCAAATGAGCTATTAGAGAACAAAAAGAATCACAGCCTTAGGCACAGAAAAGCTACAAGGCTCTGAGAAATAACTCTGATCCTGGAGCTCCAGAGCTCTTACAAAATAAAATAAATTAGAATTTTTGTGGTGTGAGAAAACTAACTTACGTGCCATTTTGAGAGATTTTTTTGTTAAATGACTAAACTACCTTCCATCATTACTTTATCTAAACCAACAAAAATGGTGTGTAGAGCCCCAGATATTGGCTAAGCACTGTTCTAGTAAAGTTAATATTATGGACCAAATGTTCTGCTNATTAAAAATAGTATGTCTCCAGATGTCCCGATTGGAGGCCAGAGTAGACCAGTTAAGGTGATCAGTATGGCCAAGGCTGAGATGTTGTTTCAGGGAGTCCTTGTATCTCCTCTTCGGGGCTCCTCTCTTGCGATAGCCAGTGGCAAGTTCACCATAAAGCATAATTTTAGGAAGGTGGTAGCTCTTCATCCTGGAGACGTGACCTGCCCAATGCAGCTGTGTTCTCAGCAACATGGCCTCAATACTTGAAATTGCTGCTTGTTCTAGGACAGATGTATTAGTTACATAATCTGACCAATGGATGTTTAGGATTGTACAGAGACAGCGCTGATGGAAACATATGAAGTATGCAAATACAATCTAAAATGCAAGAGCTTTCACAATAACTTAGCCATCAGCCATCAGTCATCAGCCCTTCCCTTTTGCTTAATGATTACAAATAAAGCAGAAATAAACAGACATGAATCTACAGTCTTCTCTGTTGTATGTGTTTAAAATAGCCTCTTCCTAAAGAGTTCTAGGATCTGATGGAAAATCTACTGAAATGAACATCACTGTTTGAAATTTTAAAGGCAGCAACCCACATCATAACAGAAGTAAAACTGCCAAATATTTTGCATTAAGTATGTTGTTTTATGTCAAACTATTTGTTGGGGAACCTGAGCATGGGCTGACATTTTTAAAGATTCCTTAGTCACTGTTGCAGATCTCTCAGACTAATCACTCACTCTATTGAAAAGTAAGGTCTTTTCTGTTTCTATGGACCTTCACTCAAGCATCTCGAAAACTGACAAGTGTATTTAAATGAATCAACCCCTGCTAAAACAAAAAACCCCTACCTCTTGTGGCATTCTTGTTGAGATAATAGCTGCTAATGATCTGCACTTATAAATGGATAACTATTCAAAGCAGATACAAATATGTCACATTTGTATGTCATATTTATTTAATGGAAGTTGTAGAAAAAATGTACACTATACTGACCGTGCCAACAGTTCCTTAAGAGCTTCTGATTGCTCTCCAAAAATGAATTAACTAATACTGAAGAATAAAGAGTTCAAAGGGAGACTTTTTTTACTCCTGACAAAGTGATATTTTAGGTTTTCTCTCCTCTAATGAGGAAGATTCTATTTTTATTTCCCTTTACTTCCATCTAATTAGCATTCACTCAGATTCTACCAACTCTGCAATCAAAAAACATTTACAGATGCAGCTTGTGTGAAACACAGTGACAAAAAAGTAAGTTTCACCATAAAACACAACAGAAAGAGATTTACTTATATCTTAAAAAAGTGTTTGTTGTAATAGAGGGTGACAGCATCAATTATTTCAATGCTTGTGTCCTAGTTATCAGGAGTGCCCATGGCTTGTCTTATCTACATAACCAGAGGCTTAGTTCAGAGGTAAAAAAACTAGATAGGCTTATTTTAACCAGTAAGACAATGTGATAGCACAGAATCAAATCCCCTTTGGCCAATAAAAAAGGATGTGGGTTGGCTATAGGAAAACCTCTATATGCGTATCAAATCGCACAATAAGTACTGGAGCATAAGCAAATGTGTAGTTGACTTTATGCCAAACTGTCTTGTCTTCTCATCTGGTTTCCTTCTTGAAACACAGCTGTTTCCTTAACCCATCAGATCCAGTTTTCAGGGACGGAGTAATATTGCGTCTATAGAAAGTGCTCGTAACTAAAATCCTACTGCAAATACATAAGTACCATTAGGGATGCAGGACTAAAGGGAACTCCAGACACCTCTAATTCAGCCTCTGCTCCAGGCAGGGTTGCTTGAAAGATAGACCAAACTGCACAAGAGTTTATCCAGGCATGTTTTGAAAATCTCAAAGCACGGAGATTTCCCATTGTCTCTGCGCAACTGTGTTGGGTTTTCATTTGTAGGGGTTCTGGTATTGCACGAGGGAGCTACTGATGTAGGCTCATGTTAGAAGCTTCAAGAAGCTTCCCCCGTTCCGAGCTGAACCTGTCTCTTTTCAACGCTGATCTAATCAGCACCTCGGCAATAACATGTATAATTGGGGAAAACCTGTTAATCATAGAATCATAGAATGGTTTGGGTTGGAAGGGATCTCTGGAGGTAATCTAGTCCAACCCCCCGCAGTGGGCAGTGACATCCCAACTAGATCAGGTTACCCAGAGCCCTATCAAGCCTCACCTTGAATGCCTCCAGGGATGGGGCCTCAACCACCTCCCTGGGCAACGTGTTCCAGTGTTTCAGCACCCTCATGGTGAGGAACATTTTCCTAATATCGAGTCTAAATCTACTCTTCTCCAATTTAAAACCATTGCCCCTTATCCTTTCACTAAAAAAACTAAAAAAAAACTGTTAGGCAGCTTCATTTGTTTTGGGAGCTCTTTTGTTTGGGAGACAGTAGAAATAACTGTGCAGACACCAAGGTCGATGAGGAAGGAAGGGAGGAGGCACATCAGAGCAGCCATTCCTCTATGGCCCTGTGGTGAAATGGCAGACTGAGTCATTGAAGCCCATGGAGATCAGTGGTGGGGCAGAATTCCATCTGCAGCCTATGGAGGACCCCACACTGGAGGAGGGGGCTGATCCTAAAGAAGACTGTGACTCTGAGGGAGAGATGCACTAAAGTGGTTTATGCCTGGGAGGGTCACAGGCCGTGGAAGGCACCCATGCTAATGGGACAAATTTGTAGAGGACTGTCTCCTGTGGGATACCATGTTGCTGCAGGGGAGGACTGTGAGGAGTTTTCCCCCTGAGGAGAAAGGAGCAGCAGAAACTGCTTCCAAATGGGATTAAGATCACAATACCTATTTCGTGTCCCCTGTGCTGCTGGAGGGGAAGAGGCAGCAGAGATGGGCCTGGGAAGAAGAGATGTGTAGGAAAACGGTGTATTTAAGATCCAGTTGCATTTGTCACTGCCCTGCTTTTATTCAATTGGTGAAATAGTGATGGTTTTGTTTATTCAAATTTGTTTTGTTTCTGCAAGTTAAGTCTGTCTTTTGCCCATGACCAGAATTGGTGAGTGAGCTCTCCCTTTCCTTTGTCTTGACCCTTGAGCCTTTTGCTGTATTTTTACCCTCCCACTGAAGATGGATAGAAGTGAGTGAGTGACTGTTTGGTGTTTTGTTGCCTGCTGGGTGGGCTTAAAACATGACAACAGTTCGTGTCAGTGCTCACACACTCTCGTGAAGGTGAATCTTTTCCTTCTGTCCACTTGGAATTTTCCTTGTTCCAACCTGTGAGTATTGTTTCTGCTCTTTTGTGACTCCATTTTCTCTGCAACGCCCATTTGG
The DNA here is from genome assembly GCA_013396975.1 of Bucco capensis. Taxonomy (NCBI): domain Eukaryota; kingdom Metazoa; phylum Chordata; class Aves; order Piciformes; family Bucconidae; genus Bucco; species Bucco capensis. Next base: position 4,133 of record VWZO01011565.1, on the reverse strand, counting down.
GCAGAAGAACTCAGCCTGAGATGATTCCCCCAAACTGAATCTTTAACCTAAACAAACAAATTCCCAGCTTCTCGCTGCATGTCATGTGCTCCAGCCCCTCAACCATCTCAGTGGCCCCCTGCTAGACTTACTAGAGTAGTTCTGTTGTGCTGCAAAGTCTATTGCAGCAATTGTCTTTTGATCTATTCCTGCTTCTTCCAATACCCAGCTGTTTAATTCTGAGAAGTCCAAACCACAATAATTTTTCTTTTTCTCTTCCCACTTTGTTTACTATGTCCCTTTGGGATGTTAATGCTTAGAAGTAGGAATTGCTTTTACCACTTGTACATACAGTTCCAACTATAGCTGGATTCTGATCTCTGTTGGCTTCTGGACATTGTTACAATACAGGGAACAATAATACTTATCCACAGTGAGCACACAGAGAGCAAATAATGGAATAGGACAAAAAGAAAAAGACTTAACAATAAAAAAAACCAAACTAAAGTATGAAAAGAGGAATAATGATTTTTTTTACTGTCCTGATTGTTTCTTTCACTGAGCAAAAGCAGAAGCTAGTAGGAGCTGGAATAACCACTCTGTTTTTTCTTCCTTAATAACCACTCATTTTTACTTTACTGACTGGAGCTGCCATCCTTGTGTATTCCACATTCACCGAACAAATGTATAGATCTTGGGAACTGCACCTCACATTTCCTTTACACTACAGCACTCTCTGCAGGATGGGCTTCATCAGTGCCTTTCGCTGGGTTTATGCCAATAGATCTTTACTGCAGTAGTATAGTTGTGTTGTCATAAGTATAATGGGCAAAGACAGAATCAGGGTCTAAGTGAGATGTATCTTTCAGAACATTCCATGGATGCTAGATTTTATATGTATCTTCAGTGCCACTAGGTATCTCATGGGCATCTCCAGGCAAGCTTCATTGAGAAAAATAAGGTCTCTTCTTTCCTAATTGCCTTCCTGAATCTAAAATAAACTAAATTATTTTTAAGTCCAGGCAGGATATCTGTGTAGTTATTAGCATTCTTGTTTCATAAGTGATATTCATAATCTCATTCATGTAAACAAGTGGCCAACTGAAGAACACAACATACCATACCATTAAGTGAAGATTAATGTTCTTACTATACTGTTCAAGAGTAAACAAATTTTAGCACTTAATAAAATTTTATCTACCTTCCTAGTCATTTAGAGTTCTATATAAGTCATATTCCCTCCCTTAATTAGTAGACAAGGCAGAAATTGTGTTTATGAAGAAAGTACAGTGAATCAGAAAATAGTTAGGTGCTATAGATTTTTTTCCCCAAAAATATTCTATTCCAGTAATTTTTTTTTGTTCCTCAGTGTTAAAGGGATTCTCCCCATTTCCAGTTTCTAAATGAACTTTGGGAAGCATATTCTGTTATTTCCCAGTTTGAAGGATTAAACCAAAAAAGTGTTAAAGAATCATTTGTGAAGGCACACACATGAATAGGCAATCAAAATTACTGCTAGTAGAAGTATTTTTCACTCTCTTTTTTTCTCTCTTTTGTAGACAAGATCAATAGTCTTAAAGACTAAGGTAGTTAAACATTTGTCTTTCAGGTTACAGTTCAAAGTATTAAGCCCAAGTTCTTGCCTCCTTTCATAGATCTGCAATATATTTAAACCAGTAGATTAAAAGGCATGGAAAAATAATGGGATTGTCCTGCATCAAAACTGCAGATCAAATTACTAAAACCAAACAAGCACAAAATTCAGACAGAAAACTCCTGTAATTCAATTTATTTGGAGTTGAGACTCTCTTAGATGGATGCACAAAATATGATTCAACTTTTTCAAATTACACAGTTCCATGTTATAGATCAAAAATAATCTATGGAGTTTCAGGGTCATCTGTCTTCCCCTCAGCATTTATTTACCCCCAAAATACAGGACTCATGCCTTTCCTGGTTTGAAAATTCTTTTTACTGAATTTTCCTGGTTGCCTGGATAAAACCCTACAGCTTTTCCCCCAAGAAACAAAAGAAACAAAATCATACAGAAGGGTTTTTTTGGGGGAATTCTCTAGATTGGTCTAAACAAATTCCATTAACATACAGCACTCACTCTGAAATTAAAAACTGTTACTCTGGGGAGAAAGATCTAGGAGTCCTGGTGGATAGGAGGATGACGATGAGCCAGCAATGTGCCCTTGTGGCCAAGAGGGCCAATGGCATCCTGGGATGTATTAAGAGAAATGTGGCCAGCAGATCCAGCGAGGTTATTCTCCCCCTCTACTCTGTCCTGGTGAGGCCCCACCTGGAATACTGTGTCCAGTTCTGGGCCCCTCAGCTCAAGAAGGATAGGGAATTGCTGGAAAGAGTCCAGTACAGGGCCACCAAGGTTATTAAAGGAGTGGAGCATCTGGCCTATGAGGACAGGCTGAGAGAGCTGGGTCTTTTCAGCCTGGAAAAGAGGAGACTGAGAGGGGACCTCATTAATGTTTACAAATACGTTAAGGGCAAGTGTCAGGAGGAGAGAGCCAGGCTCTTCTCAATGTCATCCAATGTTAGGACAAGAGGGAATGGGAGCAAGTTGGACTATAGGAGTTTAGTATTAACATGAGGAATAACTTTTTTACAGTAAGGGTGAGGAAGAGGCTGGAAGAGGCTGCCCAGGAGGACTGTGGAGTCTCCTTCTCTAGAGACATTCAAGAGCCGCCTGGATGCATTCCTGTGTGACCTCGTCTAGGTGATCCTACTCTGGCAGGGGGGTTGGACTAGATGATCTTTCTAGGTCCCTTCCAACCCCTAACATTCTATGATTCTATAACTGTTAATACTTCTTTTTGTTTTGCATATTATAGAGCTATGTCTTCCATGAAAATGAATAGTTCTATAGAAATATAAGGTCAGTGCTCAGTGATGGCCAAAAATCATGGGGAGTGCATGTAAATTATTAAGAAAAGAATAGAGAATAAAAGATACTGTAGTGCCACTGCCATGCAGTTTTAAAACTGTTTCTTGTGAACTTTGTTACTCCATCACTGCAAAAAAGCTATAGCAATATTGGAAAACACATGTATGAAGTCAATACTGAACATGAAAGGTATAGGAAACCTTTGTATAAGAACTGAGATCATGGGAAATGTACATTAAAAGCCTATGAAATCAAAACAGCCTAGGGAGAAAGGGGATACAGGTCACTACTTCTACAAAACTTCCTTAGGAGTCACCAAAAGGACTATTATGTAGCAGGTTCAAACAAAACAAAGGAGGAAGTTCTTCACACAGTGTTAAACTGTGAAACTCCTTGCCAGAGCTTGGTGAGAGCTAGCTATTTGCATGGCTCTGAAGGGAGGCAAAATGGTATTAAAAGTGAGAAATCCATAGAGCAGTACAATATGGAGGAGTTACTTCTGCACTGGGAAGTACTCAAGCCATAAATCCTTTATGATAGAAGAGTATTTGAGGCATTTAACATTAACTGTTTTTTTCATTCCTGTATTCTTGCCCTAGGTATCTGAGCTGATCACAGAGAAGGCAGGCATCAGGCCATGCATGCCTGAATGGCAATACCCAAATAAGTATACTTCCTGCATGAACAACAGTGACCTTCAATCTTCCCTCATATCTGTCAAAAAAATATTTTCTCCACATTCTTCCAGCCATTGCAAAGATAAACTTTTAGCTCTGGCCAAGCTCAGCAGACTGTGGCTTTCCCTGGATTCTGCATTATACACTGATTTCTATCTATCACCCAGACTCTATCCACATACTGAATTTAATGTAGCCCAAATTTATCATCCTAAAAATTATTTAGAAGCCAAGTCACAGCTTCTTTTCATCTGTTCTAAATCTACCATTGCTGGATGTCTGTACTGCTCATTTGATTTAGCAGGGCTAGCTGAACCTTAAAAACTGCTGCAGCTACTGCAGATGGTTGAGATGCAGGTAAAGGAAAAGGTAAAGGGGATGGAGGAAAGTTATTGCAAATGTGCCCCTTCTGTATGGTCTTACCAAACTCAAACTGGTTTTTACAGATTGTCAGTGGGGTCTCAAAAGTGGATGTGCTGGTGTTGGAGCCAGTGTGTGTATTCCAAAGTCAAGCACAAGTGTTCTTTTAGTTAGAGTATTAGAGTGTTCTCTTAGTTAGTCGTCGTTGTCGT
>VWZO01011560.1:8786-39927 GCA_013396975.1 Bucco capensis | reverse complement strand
TTCAGCAATTCAGTTTATTTCACAGCAACCGATGAAGAATGAATTGGATATTGCCGCTACTTTGGAAGAAACTCTTACGGCCATATAGCAGGTGAAAATTGGCAAGGCAGCTGGGGTTGATGGAATTCCACCTGAAGTCTGGAAATATGGTGGTCACGCACTCCATACTAAATTTCATGAGTTTGTGGTGTGCTGTTGGGAATTAGGTGAACTACCATCAGACCTTTGTGATGCAGTCATCATCACTTTGTATAAGAAGAAAGGAGATGAATTAGATTATTCAAATTACCGTGGGATCACTTTGCTTTCCATTGCCAATAAAATCCTGACAAGATTACTCTTGAACATACTAATTCCCGCTATAGCAGAAGGACTTTTACCTGAAAGCCAATGTGGTTTTAGAGCCAACAGGAGTACCACAGACATGATATTTGTTCTCAGACAACTGCAAGAGAAATGTGGGGAACAGAACAAAGGTCTCTATGTAACCTTTGTTGATTTAACCAAGGCTTTTGATACTGTGAGCAGAGATGGTCTATGGCAGATTTTGGAATGTTTAGGTTGTCCCCCCAAGTTTCTTAAAATGATTATCACATTACATGAGAATCAGCATGGCCAAGTTAGATACGGCGATGCACTTTCTGAGTCCTTTCTAATCACTAATGGCATGAAACAAGGCTGCGTTCTTGCACCAACTCTATTCACACTCTTTTTTAGCATGATGCTCCAAACGTCCACGGGAGAATTTGATGACCAGGATGGTATCTACATCGTACTGATGGAAACCTATTTAACCTAAGGGGATTGAAGGCCCATACTAAAACCATGAACCATCTTGTCCAGGAGCTGCTTTATGCTGATGACACCGCCCTTGTTGCCCATACAGAAGTAGCTCTGCAGCGTTTAATGTCCTGCTTTAACGTCCTTCCCTTTTCCAGTCCCTGTCTTTGGCCTCTGTAGCATGGTGCATGCGAACAGAGTCCTTGCCTGTGAAGACAGAGGTGAAATAGTTGTTGAGTATCTCAGCCTTCTCTGCATCTTGGGTGACCAGCTCTCCTGTTTCCTTCTAGAGTGGGCCTACATTTTCCCTAGTCTTCCTCTTATCATTGACATACCCATAGACTTTTTTCTTGTTGTCCTTAACCCCCCTTGCTAGATCCAATTCTCTCAGTGTTTTGGCTTTCCTAACCTGATCCCTCGTTTCTCTGACTACTTCTCTGCACTTCTCCCAGGTCATCTGTCCTTGCTTCCATTCTTTGTAAGCTTTGTTTTTACCCCTAAGTGTGTCCAGGAGTTCCTTGCTCATCCATGAAGGCCACCTGGCATTTCTGCCTGCCTTCCTCTTCATTGGGACACATTGGTCCTGGGCTGGCAGGAGGTGATCCTTGAAAAAGGACTAGCTTTCCTGGGCTCCTTTCCCATTCATGGCTTTGTCCCATTCTACCCTACTAAGCAGATCTTTGAAGAGACTAAAGTCTGCCCTTTTAAAATCAAGTGCCATGAGCTTTCTTTGCACTTTTCTCACTGTCCTAAGAATTTTGAAATTNGGCCTGTAGCAGACCCCCACTATGATATCTCTTGCCCCTAACTTTCCTTTAATTCTAACCCATAGGGTCTCTGTCAATTCCTCATGCATCCCCAGGTGAAGCTCCAAGGACTCCAGCTGGTCATTGATGTAGAAGGCAACACCCTCTCCTCTTTTGCCCTTCCTGTTCTTCCTAAATAGTTTGTACTGAGCCATTCCNGAGGAGAAAGTTGTCATCAGTGCACTCCAGGAGCCTCCTGGAATGCTGGTCTTTTGCTGTATTGTCCCTCCAGTAGATGTCATAGATTCATAGAATGGCCAGGTTGGAAGGGACCCTAAAGATCATATAGTTCCAACCCCCCCACCATGGGCAGGGATGCCAATCACTAGACCAGGTTGCCCAGGGCCACATCCAGCCTGGCCTTGAACACTGCCAGGGATGGGGCATCCACAACCTCTCTGGGCAACCTTTTGCAGTGTCTAACCACCCTCCAGGTAAAGAACTTCCTCCTAATCTCCAATCTAAATTTCCCCTCCTTCAGCTTATAACCATTCCCCCTTGTCCTATTACAATCAGACCACCTAAAAAGTTTCTCCCCTTCTATCTTATAATCCCCCTTTAGGTACTGGAAAACTGCTATAAGATCTTCTCAAAGCCTTCTCTTCTCCATGTTCTGGTGGTTGAAGTCCCCCATAAGGACCATGGCTTGTGATTGCGAAGCAGCTTTTATCTCTTTAAAGAGGGCCTAATCCACTTGTTCATCCTGGTTGGGTGGCCTGTAGCAGACCCCCACTATGATATCTCTTGCCCCTAACTTTCCTTTAATTCTAACCCATAGGGTCTCTGTCAATTCCTCATGCATCCCCAGGTGAAGCTCCAAGGACTCCAGCTGGTCATTGATGTAGAAGGCAACACCCTCTCCTCTTTTGCCCTTCCTGTTCTTCCTAAATAGTTTGTACTGAGCCATTCCCACGCTCCAGTCATGGGAGCGATCCCACCACGTCTCGGTGATACCAATAATATCATAGCCCTGAAGGCAGGGGGAAATGTTTAACTCCTCTTGTTTATTTCCCATGCTTTGTATATTGGCTTAGAGGCATTTGAGATGTGCCTCCTTCTAAGCAGCTCTACTGGCAGGGCTTGTATCTACCTGTACACATGCTTTGCTGTTAGCCTGTGATTCTTTACCTGGCTCAGAGCATCTGTTAGTGGTTCTGGCCTCAACGTGATGGGTGTGGCATGAACTCAGGATCCCTTTCCCCATCCTCCCTGGTTTAAAGCCCTCCTAACTAAATTGTCCAGCCTCTGGCCAAAGAATCTCTCCCCTTTCTCAGACAGGTGTACCCCATCAGCCCTCAGTAGACCAGGTTTATAAAAAAGAGCTTGATGGTCAAGGTAGAATCATAGAATCATAGAATGGCCAGGTTGGAAGGGACCCTAAAGATCATCTAGTTCCAACATCCCCGCACTGAGCAGGGATGCCAATCACTAGACCAGGTCACCCAGGGCTGCATCCAGCCTGGCCTTGAACACTGCCAGGGATGGGGCATCCACAACCTCTCTGGGCAACCTGTGCCAGTGCCTAACCACTCTCTGGGTAAAGAACTTCCTCATAATCTCTAATCTAAATTTCCCCTCCTTCAGTTTATAACCATTCCCCCTTGTCCTATCACAGTCTGACAGCTTAAAAAGTCTCACCCCTTCTGTCTTATAATCCCCCTTTAGGTACTGGAAAGTTGCTATAAGATCCCCTCGAAGCCTTCTGTTTTCCAGGCTGAAAAATCCCAACTGTCTCAGCCTATCTTCATAGGGGAGGTTCTCCAATCCTTTAATCATCTTTGTGGCCTCCTCTGGACTCGTTCCAACAGGTCCACATCTCTTTTATGCTGAGGAGCCCAGAACTGGATGCAGTACTCCAGGTGAGGCCTCACAAGCACAGAGTAGAGAGGCAGAATCACCTCCCTAGATCTGCTGCTCATGCCTCTCCTGAGCATGGTAGGAGAGGAAGGTAGCCAAAGCCCTGATTTTGGCACCACTCCTTCAACCATTTATTGACTTTACTAATTCTGTCTTCCCTTTCTTGCCCTTTTCCTTCAACTGGGAGGATTGATGGGAACACTACCTGTGCTCCCAAGCCCTTCACTGCTGCTTCCAGCACTGTGTAATCCTTCCTTATAGTTTTCACATTACCCTTTTCCGTATCATTGCCCACATGAAGTAGTGAAAGAGGGTAGTAATCAGTAGAATGCACGAGCGTTGGAAATCTTTGAGTGATGTTCTTGATTCAAGCCCCTGGTAAGCTGCAGACCTCTCTATTAAGAGGGTCAGGTCTGCAAATGGGTCCCTTGGTGCCCCTGAGAAGAGAGTATCCCACTACTATTACCCTTTGCTGTTTTTCTGGTCACTGGTTGTCATATGGGGATGTGAGTGGGCTTCCCTCCTCTGCTCTAGTGACTTACTTTGCTTGGGTTGTTCTTTCACTTCAGTCTGCAGAACTGCAAAGTGGTTCTGCAGGGTCACCTTGGGTTTGGGGAAGGGTCCATTCTTGCTTTGGGATTTTGACTTGACCATCTTCCACTCCTCTTTTTCTCTGCTGTCTTTGTCCATTTCCCTCCTTTCTGTGTTAGCTGGCGGAGCTCTTTGCTCTCCAGAATTAGGCTGTGGGTTTGCCTTGCTGTGTATTTGAAAAAAATTATCTGTCTCCCTCTCTGCCTCCTGAATGTCCCTTAGCCTTCTCACTGCCTCCTGCAGTTCAGCCACCTGCTGCAGAAGGTACTCCACTTGTCTACACCTTTTACATGCAAGACTGATATCAGTCCCTGCCCCGCAGGAGAGGTCTATGCATTTCCCACATCCTGTGGTCTCTGCAGCTACCTCCCTCTTCCTCACCTCTCTCTGGGTGGAGGCATCTGTCACCACCAGGGTGGATGGTGTGGACCGCCCAGCCGTAGGCGCAACTTTGGCTCTGCGCCAAGTGCTCACCATTTCTCCCTCAGTATCACTAATGACACACAACACTGGTAACAGCCAATGAGCATCTGGCAATCAAGCACTGCATGCCTGCTCTGTTTCCCCTACCTGCACGAACTGCTGCACAGACTGCTGCGCCATGCCCTTCTGCCATGCCACGGCCTTCTGCTGCTGCACCAAGCTCCTGTTTGCCTGCCTCTGTTTGCCGCACTTCTGGGTCGCTCGTGCTCCCTGAGGGCGACTGTTCTAGATGGGGNGCCCCTGGTAAGCTGCAGACCTCTCTATTAAGAGGGTCAGGTCTGCAAATGGGTCCCTTGGTGCCCCTGAGAAGAGAGTATCCCACTACTATTACCCTTTGCTGTTTTTCTGGTCACTGGTTGTCATATGGGGATGTGAGTGGGCTTCCCTCCTCTGCTCTAGTGACTTACTTTGCTTGGGTTGTTCTTTCACTTCAGTCTGCAGAACTGCAAAGTGGTTCTGCAGGGTCACCTTGGGTTTGGGGAAGGGTCCATTCTTGCTTTGGGATTTTGACTTGACCATCTTCCACTCCTCTTTTTCTCTGCTGTCTTTGTCCATTTCCCTCCTTTCTGTGTTAGCTGGCGGAGCTCTTTGCTCTCCAGAATTAGGCTGTGGGTTTGCCTTGCTGTGTATTTGAAAAAAATTATCTGTCTCCCTCTCTGCCTCCTGAATGTCCCTTAGCCTTCTCACTGCCTCCTGCAGTTCAGCCACCTGCTGCAGAAGGTACTCCACTTGTCTACACCTTTTACATGCAAGACTGATATCAGTCCCTGCCCCGCAGGAGAGGTCTATGCATTTCCCACATCCTGTGGTCTCTGCAGCTACCTCCCTCTTCCTCACCTCTCTCTGGGTGGAGGCATCTGTCACCACCAGGGTGGATGGTGTGGACCGCCCAGCCGTAGGCGCAACTTTGGCTCTGCGCCAAGTGCTCACCATTTCTCCCTCAGTATCACTAATGACACACAACACTGGTAACAGCCAATGAGCATCTGGCAATCAAGCACTGCATGCCTGCTCTGTTTCCCCTACCTGCACGAACTGCTGCACAGACTGCTGCGCCATGCCCTTCTGCCATGCCACGGCCTTCTGCTGCTGCACCAAGCTCCTGTTTGCCTGCCTCTGTTTGCCGCACTTCTGGGTCGCTCGTGCTCCCTGAGGGCGACTGTTCTAGATGGGGGAGGTGGGGCAATGCCCAGATGTCCTGTGAGTCACTTGGTAGAGCAACTGGCTCCTCCTCTTCTCACTCCTTATTTCTCGTGTGCCCCTGTGAGAGGAAACTTTTAGAAAGAGAGAGCATAAGCAGAAAAGGAACACCTGTTAGCCAAGATCAGCTGCTCTACTGCAGAACAAAGCTGCTTCGAAGCTGCTTCACTCAGCAAATGTAATATAATTAATTTGTAACATAGTATTATTATATTATTAGTAATTAATATAACATAATTATAATGTATATAATTAATTTAATATAATTACATTATATTATATAATGTAATATAATATAATGGAATGGAATGGAATGGAATAGAATAGGGTAGAATAGAATAGAATAGAATAGAATAGAATAGAATAGAATAATACTTGAGGCTTACAGGTCAGTTTTCTTCAGGCTATTGGAATTTCTGTTTACAAATGGACAAAAAGGGGAGAATTTCTACTTCAGTGTTACTGCTGAATATGTGCACAGAATTTAATTATCCAGAAGATTAGGATGCAAGGGAAGTTCTGAAAGTTTTAAAGACTACCATTTGGATTCACTTGCTGATTTGTGACTAAATGAACTGAAGAAAACTGAGATAGGATCAAATGAGAACTTGACTGTCACGGTCGGGGTGGTCAAATTCACTACACAGGTTTCATCTTCTGGTGAAGCAGCAAATTCAAGTCTCTTTATTTACTACAAGTGTCTTCTTATATACCTTTTCTCTAGTACATGTGTCTCTTTGCTACTGGTTACATATAACCATAATATGGTACCATTGGTTAGTATTTGCATATTGCCAAGTCATCTCTGCTTTGCTACACCCCTGCTCTGTGGTGCATTTTACTATCTCCAAGGTCACTTCTGACTCCATAACCTCCACACTTGACCGCTTGCCTGTGCTTGTAGACAGAACTGCAGCTTCCTGTGCTTCAAGAAATAGATGTCTGTCTTTGAGGACCTGCCCATTTGGGAAGAATACAATAGGGCATTGTTTCATGGTGACTGGACACAGAAGTGTGTTGAGATTATGGAGAAGAAGGCCACATCAAGAAACAGCCATCTGATTGCATGCCTGTGTCTCCTTTGTGTCCCTAGTCAAACTAGGCAGTACGGTTTAGGTGTCACTGTGTGCACAGAAAACTAATGTTCAGCTAAAACCTCAAAATATTGCTGAGGAAAGCCAGGCACTGAACAGAATGAAACAGTCTCCTGACAGCTTCCTAAAACACTGCTGACTGTCTTCACCAGTGAACATCATTCAGGTCACTGACTTGCAGAAACTCACAAGATCTGCTGTAAGGGAAGGTCTTCTCCCCTGGAAGGATTTCATTTTGACACTGCAGGACCTTCCACAATTAGCAGTAGTCGACAGAAGATATTGATTTTGAGATTCCTGTGGAACTTTGTCTAGCCATAGCCCTATTCTGGGAGGGTTTGTTCCCATTTTATGTCCCATTGTTCCCTCCAGAGAGAACTAACCTTTAGTTGCCCACCTTTCCTTCATGCTCTCCACGTTATGGCTTGTGTGTTTCCATCCACTCGGGGGGTTGAAAGGCAATGTTTTGGACATGCAGGATGTGATTGAAAGCAGCTGATTATGACAGGATTCTGGACTTGTTTTCTTAATTGGTTAGGACTCTGACTTTGAAGATAGGGGTTTTTCTGTCTGTTTCTGTCCTGAGTCATTTTTACCTCACAGTAAGCTTGCTCCAGGATATGTCTTCACCAGACAAGCCAGTGATGATGCTGAAAACAGTTGGCAATGATGACAAAGAGTGAGTTGTCACAGGTGCCTACTCCTTTTCTCTGCAGTTAGCATGGAAGGGGAGTAACCTTAACATCTGAAGTCCTAGCAGGTGTGGGATATAAATATGTATCTACCTGTTTCTTCTATCTTTAAAGGCTGATGAAATGATGTGCAGTTTTGTTCACATAAAAGTGCATAGGTGCAAAGAGAAGACTGGAGCCCAAAATGTGTATCTTGGCACCTCTGCTGATATTAGTCAGTATTCAAAGACTGGGAGAAGTTTCCACAGACTGAGGGCTCCAGAGAGGGACACTGAGCAGTGACACAGGAGCTGGTGGGTAAAGTTCCCCCTGTCACTTCTCAGAAAAGGATGGTACAAGACGAACAAGAAGAACCATGTAGCTACCCAGAAATAGCCACAATATATGTTATGGGAGGTGTGAGCGGGTTAGGAAAGACATCTCAACCCATGTGGTGTTGGCTGTCTCATATCTGCACTTCATGCCATGCTACCTTACAGCCTGGTGGGGCTGGACAGATCAATTCCTGGCAGCAGGCAAGTCCTCAGGAACCTACAGCTAAGGTGCAAGGAAGGCCTGCAGCTAAAAACTAGAAAAGGTGGTAGCAAAACCTGGATCTATTGAATTACTGCTCCTGCAATCTCTTTCTGTACGCTCTAGATTGCTGAATTAAACTGAATTTTCCATAAATTATAACGGCTTAAACTGTTCATGTCAACTGTAACAATAGAAGAAAACTTCACAGTAAAATCTCTCACTCCTTTTCTTAACAGACTTAATTTGCTTTTCTGGGAAATCTTAGTGATCTGTATTGGGGAAAAAAAAAAGTCCAAGAGCAAATTGTGCAAGACATCCAAAAGGAACACCAATCCAAGCTTTCTTACACACCATGTGCTCAGTTACTGCAACATATTTGACAGAAAATCTATTACAAAAATGCTCAGAGTCTTTATAAATAACATTTTCCCACTTTTTTTTCATATGCCTCACTTTCTAAGAGCCAAATATTTTTCTGCCACGGCTAATTATCTCAGTCTGGCAGGGAATAATAATTTACAGTCAGTAAAAATGTTAGCTCAAAATGTCCATCAAAGTTTTATAGGTATATAAGTTGATGATTTTTAAAGTCCATTAGATTCATCATCTGAAAAGGTGTCTTCCATTCTGAAAAGCATTTCTACTTTGTGAGAAATTCCTTCTGGTTAAAATAGATTCATAATTCATTTAAAGAATGTCTATGGGAAAAATAAGTTGTAAAGTAAATCATTTTAGTATTTCACTCATGGCTGATTTCATCTCTAAGTAAGATCTCAGGATTCATCCCAGTGCCAGTCAACAACTTGTGCACATTGGTTTACTGAAGATTGAGCACTGCTACATTGTAAGATACTGAAATGGAATAAAGGAAGCCTTGGAAGCTTGTTATTTTGCTCTATATTTGTATTAAATAGCAGTGATCTTAAGCTGTCCAAACTGAATTTCAGTACAAATGGCATTTAAGTGAATTATTGTAGAAAGAGCAGGTGAGGCAGTGAAAACTACCACACGTGCATTACTATGCAATGCCTGCATTTTGCCTGTGTAAACACCAAGTATATACCTATTGAACAATTAATCTGCACAAATATGATTATTGACACATAAAATCATCTTTATCTCTAATTAGAAATGCATGTATATGTGTTTACTTATCAATATGCACAATATGTATTTATAACATTAAGTACATATATGAACTTCTTAACTAGTAACATGTTTACCTGTGTCATCACTGTCACTAATGCCTCAGCCCAGCAAACTTGCTTTTTCATAAGGTAATGCCTGCTATTTAATAAACTTATCATTTCTACTTTGAAAAATCCTCAAAATGTGTGTTCTGTTGAAGCCCAGCCCATTACATAAGAGAAAAGCACAGCTCTTGGCTGAAAGCAAGTTTCTGGTGTGTGTTGTTGAACTGGGAATTGTATCAGTGAGTGGTGACCAAAACTTTGCATTCCAGGCATAGCAAACCATCCCATTGGTGGCAAAGAGGCTGAGGAAAAACCCAAGAGGGAATAGGGGGAAATAGCTTCAAACTAGAACAAATGCTGGATGACTTCATTGTCAAAAGGTCACATTCTTTCTTTAAGGAAACCTGCCCAGCTCTGCTGAGGTCAAAAGAAGTAGTATGAGGAAGAGGAAGGCATAGCGAGGAAATAATCTTTCCTGTATGACCTCTGGAAGCTGCTACTTGACCTTAGTGGAGCACAGAAGTGAAGTACTGGAAGGGAGCACATACAGCACTCTTAAGTGGAGAGTTTGCTGAGACACTTTCAGCCTCTCATGGGAGTGTTAGTGGGAAGGGACCTCTCCAGCTCATCCAGCCCAGCTGCCCTCTTAAAGCAAGACTATCACTGGTGATAGATTGGGTTGTCCATGGCTTTCTCCAGCCAAGCCTTGAAGACTGCCTCAGATAGAGACCCCAAAATATGTCTTGGGAGCCTGTTCCAACACTGCATGCCTCTTGTAGTTGATGAAGCCTTCTTCACACCCTACTTGAACCTCCCAACCTGTGATTTTCAATTGTGACTCCCTGCTGTACAAATTGCGAGTAGTAAAAATAATTTTCTCCACCATCTTGGTAATTATCCTTCAAGTAGGCTGCTATTAGATTGTCCCTTAGCCCTCTTTTGAAGATGGCTGTTGTAGGTGACTACAGAAGGCAGTTGTGGGAGTGCCTTTATCTGTGGGCTACGTGGTAATCATTCCTCCTGTAGGTGACTGCTGCAGCTCAGCCTTTCTGAGGTGGTGATTATATGCCAAAGCTGAATCACTGGATGGTTACAAACATCAAAAATCACCAAATGGAAGAGGATGGAAAATCAATCTGTTGTATCAGTGTCAAGAAAATCTTTGCTGCTCTGTATCAAAACACATGTGCTACAAGTATACAACTCTCAGCTTCAGCATGGAATATTATGTCTACTGCATAAGCTAGTAGGCTGCGCTTTTCTGGCATGCAACTATCTCTAATCTTAGGACCATTCTCTTGCACTTGAGTAAGATAACACACAGTAACCTATATCCATGCTGTTAAGCTTTCTTGCATCCAAATTCCCTGCTGTGAACAGATCCTGACTCATCGAACTCCCACAACAAGGCCACAGAGAAAGTGATTCTGAAGAACTTGAACCATATCAGGGACTGTTTGAGCTGCGAAGATCATAGAATCATAGAATTATTTGGGTTGGAAGGGACCACTGGAGGACATCTAGTCCAACCCCTCTGCAGTGGGCAGGGACATCCCCATCTAGATCAGGTTGCCCAGAGCCCTGGCAAGCCTCACCTTGAAAGCCTTCAGGGATGGGGCCTCAACCACCTCCCTGGGCAAGCTGTTCCAGTGTTCCACCACCCTTGTGGGGAGGAACTTTTTCCTAATCACAGAATCACAGAATCACGAAGACTGGAAAAGACCCCCAGGATCATCAACTCCAGCCTATGACCCTATACACCCAACATCTAAACCATGCCACTCAGTGCCACATCCAATCTTTTCTTAAACACCTCCAGGGACGGTGACTCCACCACCTCCCTGGGCAGCCTATTCCAGAGCCCAATCACCCTCTGCGTGAGGAAGTGCTTCCTAATGTCCAGTCTAACTCTCCCCTGCTGCAACTTCAAGCCGTGGCCTCTTGTCCTGTCACTAGCTGCCATGGAGAAGAGCCCAACCCCTACCTGACTACAACTTCCCTTCAGGTAGTTGTAGAGGGCGATAAGGTCACCTCTGAGTCTCCTCTTCTTCAGGCTGAACAGTCCCAGTTCCCTCAGCCTTTCCTCATATGGCTTCCCCTCCAGCCCCTTCACCAGTCTTGTTGCTCTCCTCTGGACCCTCTCCAGCACCTCAACATCCTTCTTGAAGTGAGGGGCCCAGAACTGGACACAGTACTCAAGGTGAGGCCTCACCAGTGCAGAGTACAGGGGGAGAATCACATCCCTAGTCCTGCTGGTCACACTATTCTTGATACAGGCCAAGATGCCATTGGCCTTCCGTGCTGCCTGAGCACACTGCTGGCTCATGTTCAGCCGGCTATCAACCAATACTCCCAGGTCCCTCTCCGCTGAGCCACTCTCCAGCCACTCATCTCCCAGCCTGGAGCGCTGCATGGGGTTGTTGTGGCCAAAGTGTAAGACTCTGCACTTGGCCTGGTTGAATTTCATACCGTTGGTCATTGCCCATTCGCCTAGCCTGTCCAGGTCCCTCTGCAGAGCCTTCCTTCCTTCCAAGAGATGGACACTGCCTCCCAGCTTGGTGTCATCCGCAAATTTACTGATGGTAGACTCGATCCCCTCATCCAGATCATCAATAAAGATGTTGAACAGGACTGGGCCCAGGACTGAACCCTGGGGGACACCACTGGTCACTGGACACTAGCTGGAAGTGGCACCATTCACAACCACTCTCTGTGCTCCATCATCCAGCCAGTTTTTAACCCAGCGAAGAGTGAACCTGTCCAAGCCATGAGCTACTATCTTTTTCATTAGGATGCTATGGGAGACTGTGTCAAAGGCTTTACTGAAGTCTAGGTAGATCACATCCACAGCCCTCCCCTGATCCACCAGGCGGGTCACCCAGTCATAGAATGAGCCAAGTTGGTTAGGCAGGACCTTCCCTTCATAAACCCGTGTTAACTAGGTCTGATCCCCTGGTTTTCTCGTACTTGTTGGTTAATATCCAACAATATCCTAATATCCAGTCTAAATCTACTCATCTCCAATTTAAAACCATTGCCCTTTGTCCTTTCACTGCAGGCCTTTGCAAACAGGCCCTCTCCAGCCTTCTTGTAAGTTCCCTTTAGGCACTGGAAGGTCACTATTAGACCCCCCCGAAGTCTTCTCTTCTCCAGGCTGAACAATCCCAGCTCCCTCAGCCTGTCTTCATAAGAGAGGTGTTCCAGCCCCCTGATCATTCTTGTGGCCCTCCTCTGACCTGCTCCACTAGGACCATGTCCTTTCTGTATTGAGGGCTCCAGAACTGGACACAGTATTCCAGATGAGGTCTCAGCAGAGCAGAGTAAAGTGGCAGAAACACCTCTCTTGATCTGCTGGCCACGCTTCTCTTGCTGCAGCCCAGGATGCCATTGGCCTTCTGGGCTGCCAGCGTGCACTGTTTGCTCATGGCCAGTTTCTCAGCCACCAGCACCCCAAGGCCTTTTCTGCAGGGCTGCTCTCTATCTTCTCATCCCCCAGCCTGAATTGATAGTAGGGATTGTTTCGACCCAGGTATAGGACCCTGCCCTTGGTCTTGTTGAAGCTCATGAGGTTCACCTGGGCCCAACTCTCCAGCTTGTCTAGGTCCTTCTGGATGACATTCTGCCCCTCCAACTTATCAACAGCACCCCATAGCTTGGTGTCATCTGCACACTTGCTGGTGATGCACTCAGTGCCACTGTCGATATCATTTATAAAATATTAAACAGTACAGGCCCCAGTAGGGAAGCCCTGCCACTTGTCACTGATCTCCAGTTGGATTTTGAGCTGTTGACGACTATCCTCTGGATGTGACCAGCCAGCCAGTTCCTTATCTGCTGAATAGTCCATCCATTAAATCCTTAGCTCTCTAACTTGGCCAGTAGAATGTTGTGGGGGACCATGTCAAAGGCCTTGCAGAAGTCCAGATAGATCACATCCACAGGTTGTCCCTTGTCCACTGAGGTAGTCACACTATTGTAGAAAGTCACTAGGTTTCTAAGACAGGATCTGCCCTTAGTGAAGCCATGCTGACTGTCTCTGATCACTCCCTCTCCTCCATGTGCCTTATCAGACCTTATCAAAGATGAATAAGTTCTGATGCTTGTGAGCTCCCTGACACTCTGTTTAGACATGTATGCCTAGGTACTGCCTCAGTATCTGGTGTGGTTCACAGCAGCATTCTTTTACTTTTGTGCTGTTTTAACATAGGAATGCTTTTCATAAAAGCTTAAAGTCTCCTTGGTCCTATTAAAAGTCAAAGTCTGACAGGATGGTTGGTGATTTGGATGCAAGGTCCTTTTTGGTTGAGATCTCTCCTTTGTGCTATGAAGAACTGATGAAAGAAAAGTTGAAATTCAACTGGACCCACCTACCCCCTAGGTGTGCATGCCAATGGAAGAAAAGGATGACTGGTCTCCAGAAAAGGGACCACAGCAACTGATTTCTTCCATGGAGTCCTACTGAAGGCTGTCAAAAAGCTAAGTAATTAATGACAGTGATCTGGCTCAGCAGTGCCTTCTCCAAATTAGTTGTCTGTACTCCCTGTGCAATCAAGAGATACAAGTGTCTCCAGGGGGCTGGTTCATCACCCTGTAACGGGTGTCTAACAGAGACAGAATGAATTGCCCTCTGACACTGCCTATTTGTCTCCATCATCTGCAGAAAGTTGTTTGAAATGACATGCTTGAACTAGCTACTGAACTTTGAGAGTGCTAGCGCTAGGTGAAGCAGATCTCTCCCAGTAGAGCTGGAGGAATTCCAAAGGAAATATTTGCAAACAAAGATTTGCAAACTTGCTTTGGCTTTCAGAACCCCTTTTATCTGCTTTCCATAAACAGTGTTTCAAGCCACATTTTATATGGGAAGATTTTACAAGCACATGCATTATAGTGATGCAAATACTTGCGCGAAACCTGCCAAACTCAGGCACAGTCTAAAAATCACTTGGGGTCTCCTGTGGCCCCTGGTGCGATAACTGTGCCGACAGCAGAGGGAGCATTAAACTCATGGCCCACGGGAAAGTGTGGGGAGTGATACCCATGTTCCTAGAATCCTTGGATGGGTAGGATGAGCTCATTAGCCTTCTGGCAGTCATCCTAGGAGAGGGACAACTCTGATTCCAAACCCGGGCAGATGGAGCTTGTTTAGCCCTGTAAGGCCTTCCATCTAAGAAGTTGAACCTCCGTCCTAAGGACTTGGCTGCCAGTGTTCAAGCTTGCTATGCCCTGGCAGATGAACCTTAGGACTAAAGGGTGGGTCCAGCTCTGCACATGCTGTGTCTCACCTAAAAAAAATCCCTTGCACAGGCTCGAGGGTGCTATCCACTATCGTCTTTTTATCAGCGCACTTGGAAAAGGCGCTGAGGAGGAGCGTGGGTGGAGCCCTCCCTGGATCTTTGTTCGCGAAGCCTAGCCACGACGACAATGACAACCTGCCAAACTGCAGGTGAATGCTTAGCAGCTGGTGAAGTTGGTAAGCCCTGCTGCTGACTCTCAAAAATTTGCTTCATTCCTACTCCCTGAAGAACTCTAGAATTTGTACCATCCAGGTCAGGAAGGAGGGAAACCATTCTGTGTCTCTGAAGGCCAGGGGCACTCTCAGCAACTTTCCCAGAGTGAATTCTTCAGTCACTTCACAGTGAACAGGTTGATATTTGGTTATGGAAAATATTTTCTGGGTCATTATGGAGAACATATTATTTTGTGAAAATCTATGCCCTCTTTCTTATTCAAAGATAAAAAGAGGCTAGCTTAACTAGATAGCATGCAAGTAGCTCACCTCACTCTTCTTCTTGCTAATCTTGATTCTGTCTGAATTACGTACTGGAAAAAGATGAGTATTTCCTTGTCTTCTAAGCCACCTGTCCTTATTCCTCCAGCTAGTGTTTTTATTAACACTTTCATTCTATTTTATTGCATTCTGTTGTGTTTCAAATCCAGTGAGTCTAAATCTAGCAAAGAGATTTTTCTCTGTAGAAAGGATCATTACATTTTCTGAGTTTAGAATCTCCACAATCCAAATGCAGTCTGGAATTTACAACAGGCCTTTGTCCTTTGGGTTAATAAGTACAATTATCATGATTTCTGCATGGATGTCAGTGCTGAGATATGCTAGGAAATTTGACTTTGGATTTCTGAACAACTGTAATCTGCTTTCAAAAAGCCCCAAACCAAATGCAAGCATACTTTTTGCTCTGAGTTGTCAAAACCTCTCTTCTTTCTCCTCCTCTTCTGCAATCAAGCTTGCTTTTTTTCTTGGGAATTATGTACTTTTTCCAGCTAAGATCTGACAAGCTTTGAGGAAAATCTTCTCAGGTCTGTTTTCTTGGACTTGTCAAGTTTTATTGCAGTGAAAAAATGGTGTAAAAAATATCCTTAGCATTACTGTTTTATAAGAGATGCTGTTCTTGCTTCCCACTTGTTCTTAAAATGTCTGTACTGAAAGCTATTTTCTAGCAAATTGAAACTGTTAACTTCTTCAGACATAAATTTCATCCATGTCCTTCTTATTCCTCTTCTTTTTCCCTTCTGATTAACTTGCCTCCTGGCCATTTCAGATAACCAGTATATTCTCACTCATAAGATCTCAAATGCAGATGAAAAATTGCTAGTCTATTAGTCATAGAGTAAGCATAGCATATGAAGCTTCTGAATCTCATGAGCTTCAGCATTACCTGCCAGCAACCTCTGGCCATACTGTATTCTCTTCCAGGATCTCCAAATGTGAGGAAGTCCATGGCCTACCAGGTCCCTGCAGCCTAGTGCTCTTTGTCTTCTACACTGAAGCTTGTCTGGCATCCTTTCTCCCTGACCCCATCTCTGTCCTATCCACCTCATTGTTGGTCCTGCTTCATCTGCATGGTGCACACCGAATGCTTGTTCTGTGGAGCCGTGTCCTCAGTGTTCAAACTGCCATAGCACCAGTTTTCAGGCCATGGGGTGAGAAAGCTAGTGAGGGAGCATATCCCATGGATTAAGAAAAACCCTAAACGTGTCTGACAACTGCTGACAGAGGGCATTGTAGTCTTCCAACAACTCATCTGCACCTGAGGCAGATAACAAGACGTAAGACCCTTGTGCTTTTATTTTTTTGCCAGCTTTTTCCTTCTACTTAATATGCATGATCTCTGATTTGGGAAAAAAACCAAACCCAAACCCAAAAAGCAAACACTGATAAGCCAGGTTCAGAATGGCAGCTTCACAATGGTGAAGGCTCTAGTGGCGATTTCTCTTCAGACAGTTCCCTTCCCAGCCACTCCTTTCCTGCAAATTTACTGTCCCTTTTGCCATTTTCCTCTCTAAAAGGGAAAAGGAGGGTGAGGAAAAAAGGAGGTAGTTTAACCTGGATGATGTCAGTCATCCAGGGCATCATCCTGTTTTACAAAGAGTTGTGTTGGCACAACTGAGAGGTCTGTGACCTGCAGTACAACAGCAGGAGAAGGAAGAGGGGAATTTCTTAACCTGCTCCTGCTGCCAAAACCAAATTATTGTGAAACTGCACTGTCACATTCCATAAAAGCTTTCTTCCAAACCTTGTAAGACTATAACAAATGGTGAAAATCAGTAGAAAAAGCCCCTTTAGACCAGGCTGAATGCTTTTGAAAGCCTGATGGTAGCTGCAAAGGCTCGTGAGAGTCACTCCTATGTCTAAACCATTGGTAGTCATTCAGGAATATATAAAGCCAACGTGAATTCTGATCCCTTCAGAGCAAAGCTGTGGCTCACACAAACCAGTTCAACTTCTCCAAAACTGGAAAGAGTGACTTCTTTTCTGAACTACACCTGCAACCATCCAAGTGAAGTAATCCCACAAATCGGAACTGTGCAAATGAGGCCAGCATCTGACCACAAGAGCATAAGAACTGCCAACATATCCAATTAGCAGGATAAAAGTAACTGCCCTCTTGGCTCACTAATTATTTTCAGTATGCATGATGTGATGAAAACCCTTTCAAAAAACCAATTCTGTCTGAAAGCAGTTTGACTGCCAGGCAGGGCAGAATGGAACATTACTAAGTGTGTTGCTTTCAGGCGAACCAACTAAATTTATCCATGCAATTAGATAAATAATAACCCAAGAGAAAGGTTATATTTTGGTATTACACATTAGAATAGATAATTATGCCTTTTACCTTATCTACTGCATTCCTGTGTCATGGCAGGCAGCTTGCTACAGATAAAATCCTCATACAAACGCAGCTTCCACCTCCACCTAAATGCACAAATGCCATAGCATAAGCTATTCCTTTCCTTTCTATGCATACCTGCCTCAGATATCAAAAAGGATGACATTTCAAAAAAAGAAAAAGGCCAAAACTGTAACATCAAAGAGCCTGACTTGGCAGCCCCTACTCTTTCCAGGGGATATTGACTCAAGCACTAGATGTCACTGATTTCAGTCCAGGTGTGCCAAAATGACCCCTACATGCTGAGCAAGTGGGAAAGCATGACTGACACTTTCACAAAACATTGCCTTTTTTCCCTTTCTGCCATTCCTTCTGCAATTCCTGACCATAGCCAATATTTAAAAATAGGCCACAGGTATTCAACAAGCAACTCTGAAAACATCACTTGAAAATATTGGTTTATCTCCCATGGATTTAAGCAATCAGAGTAGAAGGGTATACTTGCATAAAGGGGAAACCACAGTTTGGGGAATTCTATCCCTATCACTAGATAGTTTTTGGTGGAACTCCACAAGAGCCATTCCTTTCCTTACCTCTTTTTCATAAGCAGAAGTTGAGTGGCTTTGTTAACTTTAATTAGACCTATTGCCTGAAGGTGAATCTGAGCAAGGCAAGAGTATTGATGAGCAGAAGGAGTGCATTTCATAGCCTTGGTGAAGGTTTGGTTTGAGCAAAGGGCATGTTGGGAACTGATCAGATCTGCCTGTATTTAAAAAATGCACTTGAATTCCTGCCCACACAAAGCAGTATCAGCAAATAACTGGCGAAATCCTGGAACAGGTTGCCTACAGAGATGGTAGATGCCTCATTCCTGGAAACATTCTGGTTAAGTTGGACAGGGCTCTGAGCAACCTGATCTAGTTGAAGATGTCTCTGCTCATTGCAGGGAGGCTGAATTAGATGACCTTTAGAATCATAGAATCACAGAATGTTAGGGGTTGGAAGGGACCTCGAAAGATCATCTAGTCCAACCCCCCCTGCCAGAGCAGGATCACCTAGACCAGGTCACACAGGAATGTGTCCAGATAGCTCTGGAATGTCTCCAGAGAATGAGACTCCACAGGCTCCTGGGCAGCCTGGTCCAGTGCTCTGGCACCCTTACTGTAACAAAGCTTTTCCTCAGGTTAATACTAAACCTCCTGTGGTCCAANTCCAAGCTTGGGATCATCTGCAAACTTGCTGAGGGAACACTCTCCCCCTTCATCCAGATCAGTGATGAATATATTGAACAGTCCTGGCCCCAGCACTGACCCCTGGGGCACACCACTAGTCACAGGCCTCCAGTTAGACTCTGCTCCACCAACCACAACTCTCTGGGCTCTGTCCTTTAGCCAGTTCCCAATCCATCTCACAGCACAGTCTCCCAATCCACACTTCTGAAGTTTGACAATGAGGATACCATGGGAGACAGTATTGAAAGCTTTGCTAATGTCAAGAAAAACCACATCCACTGCCTTCCCCTCATCTATCCATCTAGTTATGCCATCATAAAAGGCTATCAGATTAATCAAGCATGACTTCCCCTTACAGAATCCATGTTGACTACTCGTGATAAGCCTCCTTTCCTCCAAATGCCTGGAGATGGTGGCAAGAACAAGCTGTTCCATCCCCTTTCCAGGGATGGAGGTGATGCTGACTGGCCTATAGTTACCCGGGTTGTCTTTCTTGCCCTTTTTGAAGATTGGGATAACATTGGCTTTCCTCCAGTCCTCAGGCACCTTTCCCATCCTCCAGGACCTCTCAAAGATAATGGAGAGCGGCCTAGCAATGACTTCTGCTGTTTCCCTCAGCACTCTCGGGTGCATCCCATCCGGATGCAGATGGTGTGGGAATGAAGCCCTCTGCACCTAGCCCTTTGCAAAGCAGAGCAGTGGGTCTCTGCAGCAGCACAGACTTCACAGGTCACCTCAGACCTACTCTCCATGTTCTCCACTAGCATTGCATAGATCATCAAATCCAACTCCAAATCTCCTGTTGAGGCCCAGAAGGGTACTGAGACATTGGAAGAGCAAGTCAAATAAGGAAGCAGGTTCAGGAGTGGTAGGTGTGTAATGGGTTCCTCTTGCAGAGACCAGCCAAGAATCTAGCAAGTGGCTTAGGTGGAAGTGTGGGGGTGTAGTCAGCATGTTGATTTTAGATGCCTAACTTAGTTGTCTACTTCTCTCCATTGCCTACCGTAGGAATAGAGTCTGGAAGCCATAGAGCATGGAGCATGGGGAGCCCGAATTGTCCATCACAAGGCTTACTAGTGGTCATGGCAGTAAAGGCAGGCATCTAGAGGAGCTGGTCTGGACCTGGTCCTGACTGACTTGCAAATACATGCCACAGCTTGTGTGTAAGTGAGACGGCTGTCCTGTGTGTGTCCCAGCTCAGAGGTCACATGCCTGGACACCAGCTACTGGAAGGAGCTGTGGTTTGAAGCAGCCCTTGGAGATCCATACTGACAAATCTTTGCCTCTCCCTTCTGTTTTTTCTCTCCATTCACACTCCTTTGAGGCTGCATCACTGATGGGAGGGTAATGGAACTGATTTATTCATGGGACACACTCCTACATGGGGATATACCCTTGTGAAGCCAGCTCTGCATCCCGCATCTTCCTTTATTAATTACAGGACATGCTTTAAGCTCCGTATGGAATTAATCAGTTAATTAATGAGTTTATCTTTGTTGTAATTCCATTCAGTTCTCTTAATCTCTGCTCGAAAAAACTCAGTAAGCAGAATTTGGAGATGCTCTTGCACCTGCAGAGGGTTAAGTCCACTCTTGACTGTTGGAACAATTATGCAAGTGAAAGAATTGGGTAACCTCATAGTGATGCAAGCTTTGTAGTTTTCTGTGAAGACATTAGCAGAGGTGCAGGCGTACAGAATTAACTTCAATAATGAGCTGTGACTTCAAATCTAAACACTTGGTTTCTAGCTGTATTGCAAATTCATCTCCTGAATCCACTCTACCTTTTGCAGCCTTTCACAGTAGTAATAGATTTTTAATGCACTCAGAAAAAAAACCAACAGAGTTAGATTGCAAGTACAGTGCTGGAGCTCAGATCCTAACATAGAGAAGCTGAAAAAAATCCAAGAATGATGTTTTGTGCAATTCTGTGTTCAAGGAACAACTCTCAAATTCGGAACAGAGCTCCAGGTCAGGGCAGGATTGCTGGGATGGGTGCTGAGGTCTCAGCTGTGCTTGTAGCTGTTGAGGAATATGCATAACTCCAGTGGATGCTGTAGACTTTGCCTTTCTGTTTGCTTTGGACCTAACTGTCTTCTCACCTTAATTTAAGCCCGTATTTAAGCCTGAACTACATGCAGATGAACCAAAAATCTCCCCTCTGTGCCTGGGAAGGACATGGAACAGATCCTCCTAGAAGATATGCTAAGGCACATGGAGGACAGGGAGGCAATTTGAGACAGTCAGCATGGCCTCACCAAGGGCAAGTCTTGACTGGCCAACCTAGTGGCCTTCTAAGTTGGAGTAACTGCATCAGTGGATAAGGGAAGAGCTACAGATGTCATCTAAGTGGCCTTCTGTAAAGCCTTTGACATGGCCCCCACAACATCCTTCTCTCTAAATTGGAGAGAGGTGGATCTGTAGACTGTATGGTGGATAAGGAATTGATTGGATCATAGAATCATAGAATGCTGAGTTTGAAAGGACTCATGAGGATCATTGAGTCCAACTCCTATCTATGCACAGGACAGCCCCAGAAATTACACCAGATTTGGCTCCATGACTACTTCCCTGGGGAGCCTGTTCCAGTGCTCCACTACTCTCTGGATGGAGAACTTCTTCCTAATATCCAACTTAAACCTCCCCTGGCAAAGCTTCATGTCATTCCCTCAGATCCTGCCACTAGTCACCAGAGAGAAGAGGTCAGCTCCTGCCCCTCCACTTCCCTCATGAGGAAGTTATAGACCTCAATGAGGTCTCCCTTCAGACTCCTCTTCTGCAGGATGATCAAACCAAGTCACTTTAGCAATTTCTCATATGGCTTCCCCTCTAGACCCTTCACCATCTTCATGGCTCCCCTCTGGATGCTCTCCAACAGCTTCATATCCCTTCTATATTGTGGTTTCCCAAGCTGCACACAATACTGGACGTGAGGCTGCGGCGGCACAGGGCAGAGTGAGACTGTCACCTCCCTTGACTGACTAACAATGTAGTGCTTGATGCACCCCAGGACACAGTTGGCCCTTTTGGCTGCCAGGGCACACTGATGACTCATATTCAATTCGCCATCAGCCAGAACCCCCAGATCCCTCTCTGCTGGGTTGCTCTCCAGCCTCTCCTTCCCCAGTCTGTATCTAGAACCAGGGTTACCTCATCCCAGGTGCAGAATCCAGCACTTACCCTTGTTAAACTCCATACAGTTGGTGATTGCCCAACCTTCTAGTCTGTCCAGATCTCTCTGCAGGGCCTCTCTGCCTTCCAGGGAGTCAAAAGCTCCTCCCAATTTATTGTCATCAGCAAACTTACTTAGTGTATCTTCCAGTCCTGAGTCCAAGTTGTTATGA
Source organism: Bucco capensis (assembly GCA_013396975.1). Classification (NCBI taxonomy): domain Eukaryota; kingdom Metazoa; phylum Chordata; class Aves; order Piciformes; family Bucconidae; genus Bucco; species Bucco capensis. The sequence goes on along the minus strand of VWZO01011560.1, from coordinate 18,017 downwards.
AGATATTGAAGAGTGCTCACCCCAGAATGGAGCCCTGTGGAATCCCACTAGTGACTGGTCACCAGGCCAATGTAACTCCATTTACTCCCCAACCCAGTTGTGTACCCATCTCATGATGGACTTTAGCAGTATGCTGGACATTTTCTCTGTAAGCATACTGTGGGAGACAGCATCGAAGGCTTTACTGAAATCCAAAAAGATGACATCAACTGGTCTCCCTTGGTCAACCAGACAGATAACTTTTTCATAAAAGGAAATTAAGTTTGTCAAGCAGGACTTTCCCCTTGTGAACCCATGCTGGCTGCAACCTATGACTGCGTTGTCTTTCAGATGTTTTTTAATAACTCCCAGGAAAATCTCCATGATTTTACTAGGCACAGAAGTGAAACTAACAGATCTGTGGTTACCAGGGTCATCCCTGTTGCCCTTCTTTAAAATAGGGACATTTGCCCACTTCCAGCCACCTGGGACCTCCCTAGATTGCCAAGAGTGTTAGAATATTGTTGAGGGAGGCCTCATGATGACATCTGCCAGCTCTTTAAGCACCCTTGGATGAATCCCACCAGGCTCCATGGACTTATAGGGACTTAGCTGGAGCAGAAAATCGTGCACAAGTTCAGGACTAGCTGGAATTTAAAATTCTCCCGGTCATGAATCTCTATCTTGGGGTTCTGAGGACCCCAGAGCTCATCAGTATCAATACAAGCTGGGGGAGGAAGGGATGGGAGCAGCCAGGTGGAGAAGAATTTGGGGATACTGGTGGATGAAAAACAGGACATGACCTGGAAATGTGCACTTGCAGCACAGAAAACTAACTGCATCAAGTGTGGCCAGCCGGTTAAGGGAGGTGATTGTGTTCCTCTACTCTGCTCTGTGAGACCTCACATGAAGTAGTGCATCCACCTCTGGAGTCCTCAGCACAGGAAAGACATGAACCTATTGGAATAGGTCCAGAGGAGGGTCACACAAATGATCAGAAGAAGGAACACCTCTGCTATGAGAAAAGGCTGAGAGAGTTGGGGTTGTTCAGCCTGGAGAAGGGTCTGGGGAGACCTTATTACAGTCTTTCAATTCTTAAAAGGAACCTATAAACAAATAAGGAGACAGTCCTTTTAGCAAGACCTGTTGTAAGAGGACAAGGGGTAATGGCTTTAAGCTAAAAGAGGGTAGGTTTAGACTAGATAAAATGAGAAAATCTTTTATGCTAAAGGTGGTAAAACGCTAGCACAGGTTGCCCAGAGAGGTGGTAGGTGCCCCATCCCTGGAAACATTCACAGTCAGGCTGAATGAAGCTCTGAGCAACCTGATCTAGTTAAAGATATCCCTGCTTACTGCAGGAGGATTGGGCTAGATGACTTTTTTAAGGTCCATTCCAACCCAAAATATTCTATGATCTGGTCTCTGGTTACAAAGTCTGAACTGCAATGAATCAGTCTTTCAGAATAGTTTTTCAGCTATTAATGAGCAGATCATTGCTTCCAAAGCTCTACAACACTGTGTGTCTGGAGCACGTGGAGGTATCCCTGTAAAATGAGATGAAGTTGTCCAACAGAGTGTGCAACAAATGATGTCTTGCAGTTCAGGAAACAGGGAATCAAATTGTTCAGGCTAGTCTATATAGAATTTTATAAGGGCTTGAAAGATTTTTGTTTCTTTTTTGCATTTTGCATATACATACCAATCTTGATGTTAGGAATTTGGCTCATTAGTAACTGAGTTACATTTTATAGACAGCAAGTTGCTATCTGAGACAAATGTATAAAAGAGCTGCATATTGTGAACTTTTCTAGCATGGTAAATCCTTTGGGAGTTTGTGACAAAAATTTTAATATAATCATAGCAGTTTCCTGGGATGCTTCAGAAAATGAAACTGTTATTTCCTGTGTCTTAGAGTTCATGGTGGATTTTCATGCCATCAATGGGATTCTTTCTGCTCTGAAAAACTAAACGTAACAGAAAGTCCCTCAATGCAAGGAAAGTGTCTGAAGGATTCTTGGTACCTTCTGAAGCATGAGGACTAATCATGGTATTGTCTTGGTTTAGCTCTGGGAATTGAACTGTAAGAGCAGGTTTTGGGGTTCACTGCAGAAGCTGAAGGTAGGAGGGGTAAGAAAAAGGTAGGTGTGAAGCTCTTTTCTGCTCACTGATAAAGCAAGGTTTGCTTGATATTGCCCAGTTTTTACCTGAACAAATGAGATCAGTTGGTTTTCTGCTTACCTCCCTAGTAGCTGCTAACTCAGAGCAGGGCTTCTGCCAGTATCTTGGGCTAGTGGGTGGCCTTCCTGCACTGCCTTCCTCCCAACCCTGCTGGAGGTGATCCTTCCCAAGGGAAATTCTCCAGCAGGCAGACCTGAAGATCTAGCCATGCTTTTGCTTTGCTGAAGCCATCCTAGTGCTCTGAGGAGTCTGAAATAAAGGCCAATTTAAGAAACTGAATGCTATTTAACCTGTGATGACCTTTTTTCTACTCATCTGCAGTTCAATGTGACTCTTGCTGTGACTGGCTTCAATTTGTCCTTACCAGGAAACTGTAGGAGGGTTTCCCGCCCACAACTGATTCTCTGGAAGTAGATGATATTCACAAGATCAAAGGACATGGCTCACCTGTTGCCCTGGCTGTTAGGGAAATGATTGAATCTAACTAATCCAATCCTTTTTTCTTCTGGTGCATGCTTGGTGTTATTATTAGCTCTGGCAGTGCCTACAAGTGTTGGTCAGGACTACCACTTGCAAAATTAGTGTTGCATATACATGTGCATATATACACATGCAAAGTGACCAGCCTCCTATTGCCCTCTCTGGCCAGGTCTGTGCTACTAAATCAAACAGAGTGAAGGCCCAGGCTTTAGCCTGGTCTTGTGACTGTCCATGCTGTTGAGTTATTGGCATGTTCCCTGGCACAAATTTGGCTGGATCTCACTAGTGGAGTCCCTGCCAACACCTGGGCATGGCTCATGGCACATCAGAGACCCTTGGAAAAGGGTGTTCAGCTTCATGAAAGGGTCCTCTGCTCTGTCAACTACTTTTAGAACCACAAAGAAACCCTGGGCCCTTCTCTTCACAGCTGAAGTTGTGCTCTTTGAGTTCAAGTCGTGCAGGATAGTTTTAAAGCAATAATGAGACAACTGTGGTCACTGAATCCTTGTTCCTATGCTACAACTATAACCAGTTCCAATCTTTGGATAAAACTGTTCTTGTAGGAAATGTATTGTTTTTTCTTTCTCCTTTCCTGAATAAAAATATACCTGTCATATTTCAGTGGAAAGTACCTCTCCCTGAAGTTCAAAGTCTCTTCTACTCTTTTTCCCCTCTCCTTCCTGCAATGGCAGATGTCATAGGATAAGGAAAGATAGAACCACAAAAATGTCTCAGGTTTTGCCCTCTTGGTGAAAGCAGTGTGATCTACGCTACAGTCCTTCAATATTTTTGACTTGTTCTCCAAGTAAGGACTATTGTAGGACCATCTTGCAGAGCTGTAGAATCATTGTGAGGAAGGCCAGGTGAAATGGCTGCTCAGACACAGAAGTAACTAAAGTGGATGGAGAGGGAACTGCCTTGCCCTGCTCTCTCATCATATGAACTGTGGCAGGGTGGTGCACCGGATCAAGTTAAGCTGCTCCAAGTGCTGATCAGCTGAGTGCTAAATACATAAAGCATCATTTCCCAAGGCTTGTGGACTTTCTGCTCTAAAGATGAACTGAAGTGATCTTTTAGTCTTGAGAAAGGAATTGGATGGAATATGAAATATTTTTATGTGGCCGCTTGCAGGTGCAAATGTCGATGTTTTCATCAGAGGGGGCTTTATAACAGAGTTGTTCATCTTCATCAAGCAGGGGGACCCTCTTGTGGCTTTTCAGTATTTCAGGGGGCCTAGAAGAAAGATGGGGACAGACTTTTTAGCAGGACCTGTTCAGACAGGACAAGGTGTGGTGGTTTGAAACTCAAAATGAGATTTAGACTAGATAGAAGGAAGACATTCATCACACTGAGGGTGGTGAGACATTGGCTCGTTACCCAGAGAGGTGAGAGATGTCCCATCCCTGGAACCGTTCCAGCTCAGGTTGTTTGGGGCTGTGAGCAACCTGCTCTAGTTGCAGATGTCCCTGCTGACTGTAAGGAGCTCAGACTAGATGACCTTGAAAGGTCTCTTCCAACCCAAGCTACTCTGTGATTCTGCGATTCTGGGATTCATGAACTAAAATGGGAAAATAGTGATCTCTAGTTTGGATGCCGGTGGCATCTCCACTGCAAAATGGTGATCACATTTGAATATCCTGGACATGGTTTTAGTAAAGTTTTAAATATGCTGAAAATGAGCCAAGAACATCATTTTCCAGTTGCATTATCATGGTCATGGCACTTTCCAAAGTATCACAAAATTATCCCTTTATTTTTTCATTTGCCAAAGAGGTAGGAGACTGTCTGGAAAAATGCCTGCCTAGGTGTAGAGGTCCAGATCTTTAACATGGGTAAATTGGCAAAAGCCCACTGATTGTAATGGAGGAAGGCTGATTTTTGTCAGCTAGCTATCTGGCCCATCAGACTGTCAACTGTTATCACCACAGGCAGAATTCAAGTTGACACAGCGTGGGCTAACATGATTGAATGCAGAGCAGACTGCCTGCTTTCCCAAATTATTTTAATAACAGAAAGAATGTAGCTGGAATGCCAGGCCAAGATCTCTACCTGGATATCAGACGAGTTTTATTTTGTTGTTTTTTTCTTTTATTTGTAATTTTTTTAATCAGCCTGTTCCAAAGTCATTACTTTTCCATTATTTCATGGCACTGTCCCAAGGAACAGAAAGTCTCAGATACCCTTTGCTGCTGCAAAATCCTGCAGCTTCAGGTAGAAAGAATTGCCTTGAATTGGTAAGTGGATTATAGAAATGGAGAAGGAACCCACCCTGATCCAGAACCCAGATCAGCTGCTAAATGCAGCTCTGAGACATATCTGCACCAGGTATCGCATTTCCAGAGCCTTTGATGGGTCACAGAATCACAGAATGTTAGTGGTTGGAAGGGACCTCTGGAGATCATCTAGTCCAACCCCCCTGCAAGAGCAGGACAACTTACAGCAGCTTGCACAGGATGAGTCCAGGCAGGTTTGGAATCTCTCCAGAGATGGAGACTCCAGCACCTCCCTGGGCAGCCTGGGCCAGCGCTCCACCAGCCTCAAAGGGAAAAAGTTAAGATGGAACTTCCTAGGTGCTAGTCTGTGCCCATTACCTCTAGTCCTGTCCCTGGGCACCACAGAAAAAAGCCTGGTACCATCCTCCTGACCCCCACTCTTTAAGTATTGATAAGCATTGATCAGATCCCTGCTCAGTCTGCTCTTCTTCAGGCTAAGAGCCCCAGGTCTCTCAGCCTCTCTGCATAAGAGAGATGTTCATGTCCCCTAGTCATTTTAGTAGCCCTTCTCTGGCTCCTCTCCAGAAGTTCCCTGTCCTTCTCAAATAGGGGAGACTGGAACTGGACACAATACCCCAGATGTGGCCTGCTGTGAACTGCCCAAAGCCACCTGGCATCCTGGAGCCCACTGACTGCTAGCGATTGCACTGGACTCAGTCTACAACAAGTCTGTGCAGGAACCTTTCAGAGTGTTTGCCAGGCAACCAAGGTTGTCTGATGGTGCCCAGGAGAGCCAGGAACATGCAGTTCTGCCCACGGAAGCTGAGCCATGGTGGATGGTGCAAGGAAAGGGGGAGTCTCCTCAGAAATGGGTGTGTGCTTAGGACAGAAGGAGTTAAGTGCCATCTCCTCTAAGCTTCATTGGCTGGCAGAGATCCTGCAGCAGAGCAAACAATAAGCCAGGCTCCCATTATCCAGCATGAGCTTTGGACAGTATGGGCTGAAATCTCTATACAAACAGGGATTAATTTGCACACCAATAAATTTGCCCATTGAAGAAGCCAAATGAAAATCAAAACCATAACAATTGGATTTCTCTACTCAGGAAAATGGGTTGTGTTTTTCCTCACTCAAAAGAGGTGAGATATTCTACTTTCATCTGCCCCTGTTGTGTCTGAACAAAGCTAAACCATCACTGGATATCTCTGCTCTGATTTGGGGAGTATGTTTTATTCCTCTTAGAGATTCAGAGAATGGTAAAAAGCCTCATTATAATTCAGTTATTAGCATATGTCCTTTGTCTTATAAACCAGGAACACAAGGGTACCCTTCTCTGGGAATGTCATTTTCTGTCTGGGCTCTTGCACTTTTATTTCATAGATGTGAAAAAAGGAATAGAAAATGAATTAGGTATTGATATTAAAAGATATGAACATGACTCTCTTCTACAGAACTTTCAAAGAGGAAAAAAAACTTTTGTACTTTATCAAAACAGAGTGAAGGGCTTTATAAATCAGTGATAATGAAGAAAATGTTATCCTTCAAGAACTTTATTCAGGATAACAAATTTAGTTTAGAGAAAACTCAGAGCTTTAGTGCACTTACTACTCCTGTTTATTTTCTCCCACCTACCATCCCAGCAGCCTGCCTTTACTTCTGGAGTTGTTAATCTAGGTTTTGTGGTTTTGGTGGATAAATAATTGTTTTATTATGCCCAGCACAGCTGTGCCTTGATGCTTAATGTGTTACAGATACACAAATATTGAGTTACAAATTTTGGTATTTGGTTGAAGGGATCTTAAATGAGATGAGTTTGTCTGCTTTCAAATACACAAGGATCAGTTTGTAAAAAAAATGAGATATCACTTCTTCATGAAGGACACAGACATTGCTAACATTTGCTTGCTTGGATAGCCTTTTTTTCTTCTCTTAAAGGCATATTTGTATTCCAACATTGCCTGATGACACAGGGGGTTTTGTCTCATCCAGGTTTTGTTAGTGTATTGCTTTCCTACCTCCTGTCCAATGATGGTTGAGTTGTTCTGAAATTAAAAGCAACAGTGCTCAAGTGCTAGTGGTGATGTGGGAGAGGGACATGCTTGGCATCCTCTGCTCCTTCCACAGACCTCTTGCACTACAGCGCAGATAGGAGGACTTCACCTGCTCAAAGGGTTCCTGTTAGGATTTCTAAAGGATTGCATCATTTTTAAGTAGTTCTTCACTTCCATGAATCATGATGAATCCTTTCTACGGATGATAGCATTGCCTGTTGCTGATCCTTCATCTTTGTGGAGGAGGTGGGCTGTTCTTGAGGGTATCCCAAAGAATGCAGAACTCGGCCCAAACCTTGCTGCTTTCCAGCATGTACAAATAATATGTCCTTTGCCCTCCCATACTCCACAAGCAATAGAGGTTTGTGGTTTTTCATCACAATGACTGGGCTGGGACCTCATAGACATTCATCATTTTTTCTCCTTTGGAAGATGCTCATAAACGGCATGAAGAGCTAAGGAGCTGATGGGGAAAGGTACAGTTACAATTTCCCTCATCTGCCAGTCCCTTGGGTGTCTCTGTGACTGCTAAGAGCTGTGCTGATCATCCCAAGTTCAGTGTTTGTCCTGCTCATCCAAGGGCTTCCTGTGATGTCTTCCTTGGTAGCCAAGGGAGTGTTCACAGCGATCCTGCTTAGTAAACACTCATTTCATGGAAAAAAACAGAGACACTTTTTTTTTGTTGGAAATTTTTCATGAATTATTTTTATTTAGGAAAACATGATATCATTCTGATGGCAAGAAAACAAACTGGCAGGCCAGCTTTGTGGTACTCCTAAAATATCATCTATTTTTCATGGAGGAACAAAAAAGAAAAAGTGGAGAAATAAAATAGCCAAGACCAAACTCTATGTCTGCTTCTTAGCATTTGGTTCTTTTTCCACCTTTGGCATGTGCTTAAAAAGAAAAGAAAAGAAAATGTATTTTCCCCTTGCAATGTGAAAGCTTGGAAATTGAGAAAAGATAGATTTTTTTTTCTAATTTGTAAATTACATTTTAAGAGGAAAACTTCTTTTAAATCAACCCCCTCTTTTTCACTGAAGACACTAACCATTTTGATTCTTCACATTTCATGGCTCAGCCTTCTCAGATCACAAATTATATATGTTGTAAAAAATGTCAGAAATACAGCATAGCATAACAAATGATATATACACAGACATCAGTACAGTCAGTCATACAGACACATACATTCACATGGGTATATATGGTCATCTGTGTGTGTATGAATTTGGATGTATAAATAGATCTCTGCATATGCAGAGTGTGTGTGCACACAGTTACAGAGATGTCCATGCTTGCAAGCCAAGGAAGGCCCTGAGGGATCCTGCTTCAGAAGGATCTCCTTTCACAGAATCACAGAATGTTAGTGGTTGGAAGAGACCTCTGGAGATCACCTAGTCCAACCCCCCTGCAAGAGCAGGACAATCTACAGCAGCTTGCGCAGGATGTGTCCAGGCAGGTTTGGAATATTTCCAGAGACAGAGACTCCAGCACCTCCCTGGGCAGCCTGGGCCAGTGCTCCACCATCCTCAAAGGAAAGAAGTTCCTCCCCAGGTTCAGATGGAATTTCCTGGCTGCTAGTTTGTGCTCATTGCCTCTAGTCCTGTCCCGGGGCACCACAGAAAAAAGCCTGGCCCCAGCCTCCTGACCCACACCCTTTAAGGACTGCTAAGCAATGCTCAGATCTCCCCTCAGTCTGCTCTGCTCCAGGCTAACCAGCCCCAGCTCTCTCAGCCTCTCCCCAGCACAGAGGAATTCAAGTCCCCTCAGCATTTTAATAGCCCTTCTCTGGACCCTCTCCAGAAATTCCCTGTCCTTCTCAAACAGGAGAGACCAGAACTGGACCAAATACTCCAGCTGTGGCTTCCCCAGGGCAGAGGAGAGGGGGAGGAGAACCTCCCTGGCCCTGCTGGCCACACTCTTCTTGCTGCAGGCCAGGATGCCATTGGCCTTCTTGGCCCCAAGGGCACATTGCTGGCTCATGGTCCTCCTGCTGTGCACCCAGACAGCCAGGGCTTTTTCCAGTGATCTGCTTTCCAGCTGATCAGCATCTAACCTGTCCTGCTCCTTGTGGTTGTTTCTCCCCAGGTGCATTAGGTACATGGGGAAGTCCCAGATGACTGGAGGCTGGCCAACATGACACCCATCTACAAGAAGGGCCAGAGGAAGATTCCAGAAAACTATAGACCTGTCAGCTTGACCTCAGTGCCTGGCAGGATTATGGAGCAGGTCATCCTAAATACAATCAACAAACAAGTACGTGAAAACCAGGGGATCAGGCCTAGTCAACACGGGTTTATGAAGGGAAGGTCCTGCCTAACCAACTT
>VWZO01011558.1:0-128106 GCA_013396975.1 Bucco capensis | reverse complement strand
CCCCTGCTCAGCTGTGCTGTATTCCAGAAGGTTCCTCTGTGCCCATCTCTCAGCCTATCAAGCACTCTGGCCTATCAGCCACTCAGGACACCTAACTATCCACCTCAGCCACCAACCTGGGACACTTTCATAAGGAACACAGGCACCCTAAATACCTCAATGTTTGCTACAAATATCCCTGGGAGGCTCTCCTTGCTGGGCTCTCATTAAATGGTGACTAGTGGTCCATTAGTCACCTGGGAGAAGATCCCAAGGCCCAGCTGGCTCCAAGCTCCTTGCAGGGAGCTGCAGAGAGGGAGAAGGTCTCCCCTGAGCCTGCTGTGCTCCAGCCTAAGCAAGCCCAGTGCCCTCAGCTGCTCCTCAGCACACTCTATACCCTTCCACAACAATTGGCTTTGGATTTCCTTCTTTTCCTTGCACTATAAAACCATTTTCCATCTCAGTCTCTGCTTAATCCCAGGTGTTGCTGTGGAAGTGGAGGTGGAGCACGGAGCAGAGGACAAAGAGCAGCACACCTTCAGGTGGTCAGAGAGGCTAAAAATACCCCTGAAGTGTCTATCATCTCTTTCCCAGGTGACAAGTGATGGGACAAGAGGAAATGGCCTCAAGTTGTGCCAGGGGAGGGTCAGGTTGATGTTCTTCTTGAACAACTACTTGGTTGTTCATCACATTAGAAAATTCAGTCCTAAGTGAGCACTTAATCTTCATTTGTTCAGCAGTTAAACTCTATTAGAGGTGGAAAAGGGTCAGGTTTGGACCTAAGGAACACAGAAGTGTTTGAAGTCATGCAGAATCACAAAGGTTGGCAGAGACCTCTAAGCTCATCCAGTCCAACCATCCCTAGCACTCCCATACCACTAAACCCTAAGGAGAGCATCTCAATGTTTCTTAAACTCCTCCAGGGATCTGAAGTGGATCAATGAACTTCTCTGCTTCTACCCTCAGCTAAAATCTCTTCTGTGTCATTCTAAGTTGAGTGTGCTAAGCAGGCTTGATAGTTATCTTCCACCTTCACTTCAAATATCCTTGGACTTTTGCCTCTTCTTCTGGATGCCAGGAGGCTATAAATTCTCTATTCTTGTGGCTTAGCTTCTGAGATGAGCTCAGAAAGGAAATCCTTGGGCTGACAAGGCTCAGCCAGATTTTTCCCTTAACCTTCCACTCTCTACACCATGACCTGGATAAATCTTTCACTTCCTTCTTCAACCCCTACAAGTGACAACATTTCACCCTTAGACAAACTAATGGACATCCTTCCTGTAAAATCCAATGGGAATGGTGCAGTCCTCAAGGGCTTCAGGTGCCACACCACTCTCCCTAATCTCCAAGGTGCTCTTCATTCAAGCTTGGATGGAGTTTTGGTCAAGGCACTGCAAGGTTTGTCACCAACAAGTCCACCAGAATGAAATCCATTCCTTACATTGATCCAGGTCATATCTCAGATGATAATACCTTTGGGGGAAAAAGGGATTGTTAGGATTTCTCCTTTCTTTGGGAAGTTGTTGCCTGTACTCTTTGTCATTCCAAGGAGAATCAGATGTTCCTACACGTTGTCCAGAGGAGCAGACTTGCTCCTTGCTAGCTGCCTGTGTGTCCTGCAGGCTGTCACCAGCCCTGCAGGGGCTAAGAAACATCTGGATGCTCTCCTTAGGGCCATGGCTTAGTGGCATGGCAGTGATAGGGATGCTTGGGCTTGCTGAGCTTAGAGATCTCTGCCAACCTTCCTGATTCAGTGACTGTGGCTGAGCAGCTGGCAGGCTGCTTGGGTAGCAAAACCCCCTCTGATCATCAAATGGCTAACAAAACTGACTCCTCACAAAGCAGAGTAGCTTACAATATACAGAGAATGGCTTGAGCTTCTCCTGACCCCTGCTGAGAACATCAGAACATTACCTTGACAGTGATGCTTAAAGTGAAGGAAGCAAGAAGAGAGTGGTGGCAGCAGGAATAGAGGAGGCTGGGCTAGGATTAAAGTGCATGCTGTGCCAGCCTTGTCCTTCCAGGATTTCCTAATCCCTTACAGTGTTCACTGGACATGTCTGCTTTCATCTAAACCTCGCTATTTTTTGGCTTCCAGTACTTCAAGGAGCTTCTAACAAAGAGGAATAGAGACTTTTTCCCCAGGCAGATAGTGCTAGGAGAAGGGGGATGGTGTTAAACTGGAAGAGAGGAGACTTAGAGGAGGTGTTAGGAGGGAATTCTCCCCTCAGAGGCTGAGGAGACACTGGCCCAGGTTGCCCAGAGCAGCTGTGGATGCTCCATCCCTGGCAGGTTGGATGGAGCTGGGAACAAGCTGGGCTAGTGAGTGACATCCCTGCCCATGGCATGGAACTAGATGATCTTCAAGCTCTCTTCCAAGCCAAAGCAGCCTAGGAGTCTGTGATTTTCCAGGCTATCTGTCCAGGTTTCTGCACAAGAAGGAAGGATTATCCCACAGTAACACTGACATAATGGATTATTTCAGGCCTATCTGAAAGCTTTGCAGGGAAGCAGAGAACCTGAAGCTCTCACCCTCCTTGCTGAGCAGGGAGTGCTCCTCTGGCTCTGTGCAGCACACCACAGACTCCCCTGGACCACTGCTCCAGCATCACACCTGTGGCTGATGCTGATGCTGACTGATGGAGGCAAACCCTCCTAAATGACCATGCTTTGCAGTTCTAATTAGACTGAAGCACTGAGATGAGAGCCTGGAGGTGATTCCCTTGCAACATGCTGACCTTTCTCCTGGTGCTTTCCAACCTAAGAGCTGCCAGGTTGCTCTGCCAGCTCCTCCTGCCTTATTTCCATCACCAGAGCAGCCTGGACCCAGCATGGTTGTGTCCTTGCTGTTTGCTCTTAGACCTCAGGGCTGCAGAGTGAAGAATGAGCTGACTCTTGCTTTTTGGAGGAGTTGGCTGTTGTTGTCTAGAAGAACTTGGGTTGGTTGGTTGGTTTGTTTTTAAGGCTTATTTTTATCTGCAATTCAAAAGTTTATCTAGCTAGGAGGGGGAAAAAAAAGTGGTTCAGGAAGAGGAAGGAAGGGAGAAACTTTAACATCCTAGAAGTAGCAAAGAAGTACAGACAATTCCAACAGTTTAAAATGACATTTTAATGAGAGGAATTGCTTCAGCTGGAACCCGAGGTGCATGCCTGGAGGGAGCATCAGGAGTGATGCCAGCCTTTCCCTCTTTGTCACTTCCAGAAGAGGAATGCCCTGGGGGAAGGTTAAACTCTGGTGGCCACAGCAATCTTGGAGGAGAGCACTGAACCCTAATTGGCTTGAAAGGACTCTAAGCCTTAACCAAAGACTCCCAGGAGGGCAAATCTTCCATCAGTGGAATAAAATGTCAGTCAAATGGGGATGAGGCACATGGGCTGCCTCAGCCCATTGCATTCTAGGCACTTGTGGCAGAAGAGCTTCCTCCCCATGTCCTCCTCAGCTTCTGATGTTTTCATGTGCTCTGGCCTGCAAGTGTGGGATGGGAACAGACAGATGAAGGACAGCATTGCTCAGGAGGCTTGCACTGCTAGGCACAGCAGGGTTACATCTGCATCCAGCTGAGGCAACAGAGAGCCAAGGCCAGGCCATGCGTGGCTGCAACACAGCAGGAAGGGTGAGGAGGGGAAAGCAGGCAGACTGAGGGATAGAGCATCTCCGAGGGATGCCGTGGGGACTAGGAGTGGTGTTCAGCATCCTAGAGAAAGCACTGGAGCCAAAAGGAGCACATCTTGCTCATTAATCATTAAGGGTGGAAAAGATCTCCAAGATCATCAAGTTCAACCATCAATCCTACACTGCCATGCCACTAAACCATGTCCCCAAGTGTCACCTGTGCATGGTGTCTGAACCCCTGCAGGGATGGGGACTGCAGCACTGCCCTGGGCAGCCTGGGACAATCCTAACCACTCTGGCACACAACAAATCCATCCTAATATCCAACCTGACCCTGCCCTGGTGCAACTTGAGGCCATTTGCTCTTGTTCCAATCACCTGGGAGAAGAGCCCCTTAAGCCTCTGTTAAATGGATATGCAGTGTTTGAGCATCTCTTATGCTGATTGACAGGTGAGAGCATTGCTGCCATGATGCCAACATCCATACATCACCCCTACCACTCTAAGCACACAACTCATCAACCCACAGATGACTCTTCAGGGTTTATGGCCAATAAAACCATAGTTTAATTAGTATTTATTGGGAGAAGAGGCTGAATAATCCACTAGTTTACTCTAAGGTTAAGTCAGAAGGATGAACACAAGTTGTCATCAGGCCTAGCAATAGGTGTTGGATAAGGACCTAGAGGAAACCACTCTTAGAGAAAACCTCATTATTTAGCTCTTTATGTGGACCAGGAAGGTGATGTTAACTCCTGGTTCCAAGATCCTTTGGGCTCCATCTCATGGCTAATTGTCTGTTAACTCTTGGGAGAATTGCCTGCCTTCAACTTGCAGCCCAAAGGGCACAGCAGCAGGGGAATTTAGCTGCTTTGGGGATGTTAGGCAGTGTCTCCCTCAGCTTGATCCCATCTCTGACAGCTCCTCTGTGGCCCACAGCCATCATGCTGGAAGCTCACTATCCCCTAGCCCTTTGGTCCCAAAGCCTTAGAGCCCTACCCTTTCCAACACAAATGGTTCCTGCCTAAATTTCATGCTTCCATTCCTGCTCTCAATTGGGAGAAATGAGTGAGAATCCATGCATTTCCTCCATCCTTCTTTAGCTCTTTGCTGTCTCTCTGCCACTCCTCCAGCTCGGGTTGATGCAAGGCACCCAGCATCCCCTTGACAGGAAGATGTCACTCCATCACCCTTTCTTTTCTCTGCCTGATGGCTTGTCACTTGCACATTATTCTTCTTTTTCTTAGCTGTGCCTTGGAATCAGAATAACTGGAGAGAGTTTCAGAGGCAGCACAGTGCCTGTGTGCTGCATCCCTTGCTTGGGGAATGGCAAAGGGATACCTGAGCTGTGCATGCTGTTAACACAAGAGATTTGGGGGGAATAAGCTTGGAAATTCAGGCCACTGCCTGCCTACTATTTAGGCAAAAAAATACTGTATACTTGGACAATTTTCCTTAAGCCAAACCAGCAAATATATTGCCCCTTCCCTTCAATCCAGCAAACTTCAGCCAGAGGAGCACACGTGCAGCCTGGAGGCATTTTAGTGCTAGGAAAGAAGAAAACCTGATGCTATTAGTAATTAGCTAGCACCATGTCCTATTTTCCACCTGCAGACAAGGGGAGGTTGGCTGAGAGAGCTCAGGCATGGTGATGTTCACACTCTCCTGGTGCTCAGGCTGTTGGCCTTGAAGGTCTTGGAGGTCTTTTCCAACCTATCAAGTGATTCTAATTCACCAGCAAACCTTGTCCCTTAAGCAAAACTTGCCCAAATTGAGCCAACTGCAAGGAATGGTGATGAAAAAATGTTGTTTAAACCCCATTTTGTTGGGAAGGATTATGGTTAAGGATGAGAAAACTCCTAGCCTGTGAGAAATGAGGGAAAGGCAAGCAGCAAGTACCTCCAAGTGCCTTGCCTGGACCCACAACAAGGCTGAGAGAAGGAGCACCCTTGGCCTTCCTTTCCCTTAAGGATGCAGCAGCCCATGGGATAAATTCAGGAGGCCTTTTGATGGCAGAACATCAGTGCCTGCCACCTCTCTGCTTCTCCCTGCTTCCTCTGCTCCCCTTCCATCCCTCAGTTGTTGCCCAGTCATCTTGGGCTAAAATAGCCTGCCTGAGATGTCTTCAGTTCAGCAAAATGAACTTGGTGATCTCCTGCAAACACATCAGGAGAAAGTTTGGCTCCCAGGGGAGTGAGTGGGAATTTTGGCACCATCAAGAGGTGTTCAAACAGAGGAGACTAGCAGTATTTTCCCAAGGTAATGACTCTGTTTAGGGATAACACACAAAAAAATCATAATAAAGGAAGAGGGTTGAAATGATTTTCATGCAGAGAGAGCAAAGTTTGCCTCCATTATTCATAAAACTTCCAAACCTCCTTGAAATGACCAAACCCACTCCTCTCACCCCAAAATTACCTCCCCCAGGAGCAGACTTTAGAAATCAAGAGCAAATTTCCATCTCAAATCAGCCTCTGAGATCTATGGAGATGTTCTGGAAGTGATGCTGGGTTAGTAAGCAAGAGGTGACTTCTCAATCAGGAGCAGAGAAGTTGGATGGATAAAGGGAAAAAGGCATCTTAGAGCTAATCATTCCTTAACAAATCAAGAGCTCCAGGATTTTTGCAGTCAAGATTGACAGCTTAAATAAGAAATGTTTCAACTTCTGAGAGGCAACACCATGAATAGATATTTACAACAACCACAAGTGGATAGAAGACTGAAGGAGGAATTTCTTCCCTGAAAGGGTTAAGTCTTGGCCCAGGCTGCTGAAGTCCCCAGCCCTGCAGGGGTTAATAAACATCTAGCTGCTCTCCTTAGGGCCATGGCTTAGTGGTATGGAGTGCTAGGGATGCTTGGACTTGATGAGCTTAGAGGTCTCTGCCAACCTTCCTGATTCTGTGATGTTCCCTTAGGCAAATCCTACCATGGGAATAAAAGCTTTTCCTTTCCTTCCTGAGCAGAAAGCTGAGGTTGTCTGACCCTGGGTTAAACAGGGGAGCTAACAAGAGTGGAGATGACAAGTGTGTCCTCACAGGAGGTGTAGAGAAAGCCAACTGAGGGTAGCACATCAGCCACTGTATCTCTGGCTGGAAGGAAGCTCCCTCCCACTGCTCCCAGCCTGCAACACACTGCACTCAAGGGAAAAGAAATCATTTACCTTTCTTCTCCCCTTCCTTCTTCACAGCAGCTGAAAGGGAAAGAAAAACACTCTGTTGTCACAACTGAAGGGAATAAGCTCTGACATCAATTTGCTGTTAATTCTGTTGACACTGAGACCTCTGTCAAGTGGCAAGAGCTGATCAAACCACTTGGCAAGGCATCTTTGGCTTGGATCAACTGAGATTCCCACAGCATATCAGGGGTTGGAAGGGACCTCTGGAGCTCATCTAGTGCAACCTCCCTGCCAGAGCAGGAGAAGCTAGAGCAGCTTGCACAGGATGTGTCCAGTTGGGTCTGGAATCTCCACTCCAGCAGCTCCCTGGGCAGCCTGGGCCAGTGCTCCAGCACCCTCCTCCTGTTCAGATGAACTTGCAGGGTGCTAGTTTGTGCCATTGCCTCTAGTGCTGTCCCTGGGCACCCCAGCACAAAGCCTGGCCCCAGCCTCCTGCCCCCCACCCTGTAAGGATTGCTCAGCATTGCTCAGCTCTCCCTCAGGCTGCTCTGCTCCAGCCTAAGCAGCCCCAGCTCTCTCAGCCTGTGCCCAGCAGAGATGTTCAACATTTCAGTGTCCCTTCTATACCTTCACTTGGCTAAAATAAAGCAGCAGTGCTCAGAAGGTTGAGCTCCTGTGTGCTCCTCTGTGCACCAGGCAATGGCCCAGCAGGGGCTTCTCTCTAACTGCCTCTGTGACATGTCACTTGTCCCTGGTCAGAAGAGGAGGTTGTGTGAAGCACAACTGTCCCTCCTGGATACTTAAAAGCCACTTGAGGCATTGGGGTTGCACTCTGCTGACAAAATGCCAAGGTCTTGTCACAGATGTTCAGTGTCACTGCTTTGTGCTTGTGGTTTGGGAAGTGCTGAGTTCCTCTCAATCCCAGCAGCTAAGCAATCCCAGCCTGGTTCAGCTCACCAGAGATCAGCCTCTCAGTTCTCAGCCAGAGGATGCTATTCAAGGCTAGTGATGGATATTCAGGGTGCAAAGGAGGAGTTCAGTTGGTGATGCTGGCACAAGGGATTTAATTCCTCCATTGAATCTTAGGCTGAGCTCAGCTTGGGCTTGTTACCTTTGTCCTTAGTCGTAGCTGAAGCCTTCATTTCTTTGCCTTTGGAAGAGTCTGGAGAAGAGAGCAAACACAAGGATGGAAGGAGGAAGTTAGGCATAGAATACACCCTGAGACCCTCAGCATCCTCCCAAAGGTGTGCAGCACCAGAGCAGCCAAGTGTGCAAGGGAGAGAAGTGCTGAGAGTGAGAGCTGCTCTTGAGTTCAAACCATGCTCTGCCTCCTATCACTGGAGCCTCTGGAATGACTTGTAGGCTCATGATGCTTGCAGGAGCCCTCTGAGCTCATCCAGTCCATCCATCCACCCAACACTGCCATGCTCACCACTAAACCATGCCCCAAGCAGCACAGCTCCATGGGTTTGAACCCCTGCAGGGATAGGGATTCCTCCATCACCTCCCTGGGCAGCCTGGGCACCCTCTGGGGGAAGGAATCCTTCCTAACATCCAACTTGAACCTTCTCTGGTGTAACTCAGAGCCTCAGTTCATACACAGAAAGTCCTGAGCTGGAAGGATCATTGAGTCCAAGTGCTGTGTGTGCCCAGGACAAGGCCAAATTCATCCCATGTGGCTCAGAGCATTGTCCAGATGCTGCTGCCATTCAGGGGGAGTTGGTACCTTAACTCCATCATTCTCTGGGGGAAGAACCTTCTCCTAATATCTACCCTAGCATCAGCTCTAGTGAGTCAGGAGAAGCTGACTTTCCACCCAAAGGCTGTCATTGGAAAGCTGTCCCAAAAGCACTGAGATCCCAGCAGAGCTTTCCATCAGGATGACTGGGGATTTCCCAAGCACCCCATCAGAAGACATTATTACCCTTTTCCTTGGAGGCTGCTGGAGGCTTCCCATCTTTTCTTTTCCCAGTCTCTAGAAAGGAATATTGAACATTTGTCACCAGTCAGGCAAGAGAAAGGAGATGACACTTGAGAAGAAAGCAAGTCTAACAACTTGATTTGTAGAGAGGGGGAGGAAAAAAAAATAATCAAACCCTGATGTGATAATTAAATGGATTTAACTGCATGGAAATGATAACAAAAAAAAATAATCTGAGGGCAGAATTGTAGCTGGAATTTTTCTGCTGTGTGTGACAAAGTGGTAAAGAGGTGAGAAAGAAAGAAGTTGATATCCTAGTTCTCTTTTTCTTGTGCCTGGACAAGGCACAGAGGTTCTGCAGAAGAGCATCACAGCTAAAAGGATCCAGATAGCAACCAGGATGGATTTATTTGCCTTCCTCCTCTATTCCTAGATCTGTTCTAGGATAGCTCTTCTGATAGTCACTTCTGAGTTCCCTCACTCACCTTTATCCTTCAACCCTTCTGGATTCTTGGGGTTTTTTCCTTTCAGAGGCTCTGTAGGGAGATAATGAAGGTTTTTTGAGAGTGAGAAGGCCTTCTACACTTAGAGCAGAAATGAACAAGTGCTTAAAAATTAAGACTAACCCTGTGAACATAAAGGGAGGCAACCTTGCCCTCTCTTTCTGTGACCAACTCCTGCTTTTTGAGGGGCAATAATGTCACCACAATGTAAGAGTAGAAGCTGCTCTAGCTCCCAGCAGGGAGACATCAGAAAGGAGAAGGGGCAAATGCAAGTAATGACCCAGGGTGAGAAGTTCTTGGGACCTTCTCCAAAGCCTCATGAAGACAGAAAGCTTTATTCTCTTTATTCCCCTTCCCTTATGCTGATTATTTTGACTGGTTACTTTCATTGGGTGCTCTTCCATGGTGCATCCTTACCTTTCTCTTGTAGAGATGTAGGATTCCTCCCTTCCTTGTCTTTGGCATGTTCTGTAAAGATAATTTAGGAATCTTCAAAGCAGAGTGATTAAAAACCAATTAACACCCAATACCTCTAGAATAATGACTGCTTGAATAACCTCTGGCCTTGCTCTGAGCCAAGACACCAAAAATGGCTAATATAAAGGTTTATTTTCTTCAGGGACATGGATCTTAAGGGTTGAGACAAGTATTTTTTTATCCTGCTGTCTTACCTTTCTCCTTTGTGGCAGGAGGAGATCTCAGCTCTTTCTCTTTCCCAGGATCTGCCAAAGAAGTATTGACAGAGGTAAAGGGACTGAGGGCAACTAGGAGATTTAATCATGAGAGAGAATGAAGCATCTAGAACATAGGAGATATTATAACTGGATCACATGAGGCATCTAGAGCACAGGAGAGACTAGAACTATATAGAATGAAGCATCTAGAACATAGGAGAGACTAGAACTATATAGAATGAAGCATCTAGAACATAGGAGAGACTAGAACTATATAGAATGAAGCATCTAGAACATAGGAGAGACTAGAACTATATAGAATGAAGCATCTAGAACATAGGAGAGACTAGAACTATATAGAATGAAGCATCTAGAACATAGGAGAGACTAGAACTATATAGAATGAAGCATCTAGAACATAGGAGAGACTAGAACTATATAGAATGAAGCATCTAGAACATAGGAGAGACTAGAACTATATAGAATGAAGCATCTAGAACATAGGAGAGACTAGAACTATATAGAATGAAGCATCTAGAACATAGGAGATATTATAACTGGATCACATGAAGCATCTAGAGCATAGGAGAGACTAGAACTGCAAAGAATGAAGCATCTAGAGCACAGGAGAGAATATAACTGTTTCTAGTGAAGCATCTAGAACATAGGAGGGACTAGAACTGTATATTCTTATCACATGAAGAGAGCCACAAAATAATGACCAAAAAGGTTGTTTTTCTTCTGCCTCCAGACCAGTAGTCTTGGCCTGTAGCAGAAGATGATGGCTTGGGCCACACATCCCATCCTGGAGAAAGATCACCTGAACCAGATGGAGCATGAGAATCCTGTGCCAGAGGAAAAAAATGAGGTTCTGGGCTGATCATGCCAGATCTCCAAAGCTATTCCCCCCCAGGGACAGAGGACACTGTCCCCACAGCAGGCCAGCCAGAAAGGGCAGAGGCATGGCTGTGTAATTCTTGCAGGCAGAGCATCTTAAAGCACTCCCTGAGGAGATCTACTTGCTGCCTACCACAACATGGAAAACTAGAGCTTACTTCCATGCTTCATCCTTGGTTTGTCTGAGCAAAGAGAAGAAAAAGAGAGGAGAAAAAGCAACTATCAGGATACATGCTCACAAAAGGAGTTATTGAACTAGAGTAATTAAATAGATGTTAGAATATCTATTTACATCTCATATTTACATGCAGTGCTTACACTGAGTATTCATTTAAATAAAGCAGTTATTTAAATGTGGTGCTTAAATAGAGTATTTAAGGATAATATTTACTTAAACACAGTTTTTAAATGGAGTATCCATTAAAGAGAGTAAATGTGTTAATTAATCTTTAAATAGAGTATCAAATAGAGTAGTTAAATATGGTATTTAATTAGTCTTTAAGTAGAATATCTATGAAATAAAGTATTTCAATAGGCTATTTAATATTAGAAAGAATATGGACATTAGAAAGCAGTTCCTCCCCACGAGGGTGGTGGAACACTGGCCCAGGTTGCCCAGGGAGGTGGTTGAGTTCCCATCCCTGGAGGCATTGCAGGTGAGGCTTGCCAGGGCTCTGGGCAAGCTGCTCTAGTTGGGGATGTCCCTGGCCACTGCAGGGGGGTTGGACTAGATGAGCTCCAGAGCTCCCTTCCAACCCAAACCAGTCTAGGATTCTATCTTCTCAAGAGACAGCAGGCCAGCACACTGCTTGATTTTCTCCTTACCTTGCTCTGATGACTTCTTAGCTTTTTCTTCCTTCTTCTCTGGTACTGCAGCAAAAAAAAGGCAAAGTTTCGGTAAGTTTTCTAGCCAGAATTGTTGCTTCAACAGACAAAGATTTCTGCAATGCTCATGGATGCTTAAATGATCTAAGGGAAGGAGGTGCAGGTAGGAATCCTTCCAAGTTTCACTCTCCTAAGCATCTCCCATAAATATGGATTCCTATTGCAGTTCCTGACAGTGTACATGGCAGCTCTGGCAAGGAACAAGAGTTCCTGTAGATGACTGAATATATTCAGGACAATATATCTCTCTATTTTCTCATCTATCTGAATTATTCAGGGTTCAGCTTTGCAAAGATGTGTAAACAGATTTGTTTGGCTGGAAAAGGCACTGGCAACAGCTCCCTCCTGTAAAGCCAAGCTTTGCTAGCCATGGTTTATCATGGATATGCTGCACTAGTGTGGCAGCAGCACTAGGGCAGGGATTGTCCTGCTGGGCTGGGCACTGGGGAGGCCACAGCTCCAATGCTGGATCAGCTTTGGGCTCCTCACTCCCTCCCTGCCAGAAGGACACTGAGGTGCTGCAGAGTTCCAGTTTGTCAGCCCATGGACAATATATAGGGAAAAGACACTTCTAGAGGTGCTGCAAGGAAGGAGCCATTGTCATGGAAAAGATCCACTTTGTTTTGCATCAATCACCCCCATTTTGTCACAAGAATATTCTCATGAGGGATAGAGTCAATGACAGCAAGCATTTCATGGAATCACTAAGCTTGGCAGAGAGCTCTAAGCTCAGCAAGCCCAAGCATCCCAATCACTCCCATACCACTAACCTATGGCCCTGAGGAGAGCAGCTAGATGTTCCTTAATCCCTGGTGACTCCAGCACCTCCCTGGGCAGCCTGGGCCAAGCCTGATCAACCCTAAACCTAACCCTTTATTTCCATTTAAAACCCCAATACACTCACCCACCTCTTGACTTCAGAGCTTCCCCAGATCCTGAAAGACAAAAGCAAACATGCCAGGAGACAAACTTTGCAAAGGCACCAAGGGAAATGAAGGATGCTCCTAAGAGCTCTTGCTTTGGTCTAGATGTTCCCTAGCTGGGCAGAGCAGAGGTTCCAGGTTTGGTTTAAGCAGAAGAAAACTGCACACACACACACATGTGGTGCTTGTTTGGGTAACCTCTCTGGGCTCAGCACCCTCCTGGGGAACAACTTCTGCCTGACAGCCAACTGAAATCTGCCCTCCTCAAGCTGGGATCCATTCCCCCAGAACCATTGACTTGGATTAAACTCACAGATCTTGATCCCTGCCTTCACTTTTTTGGTCTCTTTACCTAATTCTGCCTCAACTTCAGGTCGAACCAAATTAACATGACTCAAAAACTTACTCTTTCCCAGGTCTTACCATGTGCTTTGGCTTCTTTCTTTGCTGTTTTGGCTGTAAGAAAAACCAAAGAATAGATATTGACTTCTGAGATGAATTAAATGAAGAAAAATGAAGACAGGTGAAAAGTGAGAGAAAAAAAAAGGAGAATATTCACCAGTTTCCATCATTTTTTCTCTCCTGTGTGGTTCTGAAACAGAAAGAAAGAGAGGAGGAAAGAGAGGAGGAAAGAGAGGAGGAAAGAGAGGAGGAAAGAGAGGAGGAAAGAGAGGAGGAAAGAGAGGAGGAAAGAGAGGANGAGAAAGAGAAGGAGAAAGAGAAGGAAAAGGAAGGCGAGAAGGAAAAGGAAGGCGAGAAGGAAAAGGAAGGCGAGAAGGAAAAGGAAGGCGAGAAGGAAAAGGAAGGCGAGAAGGAAAAGGAAGGCGAGAAGGAAAAGGAAGGCGAGAAAAAGAAAGAAAGATTCAGAATCATTAAGGTTGGAAGAGACCTCTAAGATCATCAAGCCCAACCTATTCATGATCAATATGAACACTGAATGCCCAGTGAACATCTAAAAGACCTAAAGTCAGCAGAGAGCTATGAAAATCACTGATATTAGGTGAGACAAGCTGATCTGACACAGGACAACGTGGGAATGGTCATGGAGCAGGCTGAGGTGGAGATGGTGATGGTTGCTGTGGTCCAAGCAATGACCTAATGCTATGATTTCCCAGCAACATGGAAAAGTGATGGAGCTAGGGAACAAATTGGCATGAAATAGCTCGTTCCCTGAATAAATACACTCTTTTTTGGCATCCCATCTCAGATTTGCAACCCTAGTGTAGGTCAAGGAGGAGAAACACAGCCCAAAGGCAGAGGACAGAAGTTGGGATGAGTAATGTGGTTCCCTCCAGGAGCTGAATCAGGACAGCAGCTGCAGCTCTGCCTTTGTGCAGCCCAAGAGCTCTTCAGAGCATCCAATTCCCTACAGATATTTTGGGAGGGAAAGGGGAGTTTTGATTGGTTTCATGGGCTGTGCTGTCTGCTGTTGCTCAGGAGAGCTTCCTGCAAGCTGGAGGAAATGTAATTATGACTTTTTTAGGGGTTGGGAGGCAATTATTCTTTTCTCTCTCATTCTGAGCTGTGTCAGCTCTCAGGAGATCAGGGAAGATGAAGAACACTCAGCAAGGCTTTCTGCAAGCTAGTGAGTTTCTCCTTCCTTTAGCTTGATTTCATGGCTTTTTTATTTTCCTTGTTTCCTTGCTAGTGACTTCATTATCCTATTTTGATCAAGAAGTGATCAAAAAACCCAATTATATATCCTAGAATCATTAAGGTTGGGAAAGATCTCTAAGAGCATCAAGTGTAACCACAGACCCAACACTCCCATGCCACTAAACCATGGCACCAAGTGTCACCTGTGCATGGTGTCTGAACCCCAGCAGGGATGGGGACAAGAGCAAATGGCCTCAAGCTGCCCCAGGAGAGGTTCAGGTTGGATGTGAGGAACAATTTGTTGTGTGCCAGAGTGGTTAGGATTGGCCCAGGCTGCCCAGGGCAGTGCTGCAGTCATGAAGCCACTTCAGGGCTCTGAGGGATTGCCAGCTCAGAGCAAAGCACCTGCACTTGCCTGTCTGCAGGGAAGTTTGACCTTCTTCTAGTCTCATTATTGTTACTTCCATGGGCTGAATAATTCCTTTTTTCCTAGTTAACGTGCTCCCCCTGCCTTCCTCTTGAAGGAATGGCTTTTTTGCTCTTAGGAATACAACTTGTGCAGGGAGAAGGTCTCCTCTCAGCATCTTCTGCTCAACAAGCCCAGCTCGCTCTGCCTTTCCTCAGCAGGGAGATGCTCCAGCTCCTGAATCCTCTCTGGAGCTCTCTGAGGTGATGAACCATGGTGGAAGAAGAAGATTGAATGGTAGGAAGAAATTGTCCCCTCAGAGGGTGAGGAGACACTGGCCCAGGTTGCCCAGAGCAGCTGTGGATGCTCCATCCCTGGCAGGTTGGATGGAGCTGGCAACAAGCTGGGCTGGTGACTGACATCCCTCACTGGAACTAGATGATCTTTAAGATCCCTTCTAACCCAAAGCAGTCCAGGATTCACTGATTCCATGAAGTGGCAGTGGGGTGAGGACATCCCAAGGCAGCCAGACTGAAGAAGGCTAGTGTCACAAAGAAACCACCATGACCTCTGGTTTCTCCCTTCAGAGCAGCATCACTTGCACATATCCATGAATCTACCCTGCTCTCCAGCCACAACCCAGCCCAGTTCCACATGGGAAGCACAGAGAGAAAAATAAAGCACAGACTAGGAGGTTTTCCTCCACCAGTGCCATGAAGACCAAGACCATCTGTGAGGTGGAAGGCCTGGAAGATGCCCAGCTGTGCTCTCAGTCTGTTCAGTCTGTCAGCAGCACTAAACCTTCAGGCTGCAGGCATTCTGGGCTCCAGGTTGTGGTGTGATAAGAAGTGTGGAAGAAAATGAAATATGAACTTGGATAATGGATTTAATTTACTGTGCTAATGGGCAGCAGCCTGGAGATGATGTTAGCAACCAGGCATCTCTAATCTTGAGTTGTTTGGGGAGTAAATCCATCCTCAGGCAGCACTGGAGAGGGGAAACCAACATGGACAAGTTAAAATCATCTTGCTCTTCACCCCTTTTAAGGCAAATTTTGTCTTTAGAGATGTCTCAGAAGAGGCAAACTCATTTTCTCTCTCCAGAAGAAGCCAGGCCAATTGTCCCCATCCTTATTTTCCATCTTAAGCCAATTCCTTGTGTGCCAGAGTGGTTAGGATTGGCCCAGGCTGCCCAGGGCAGTGCTGCAGTCCCCATCCCTGCAGGGGTTCAGACACCATGCACAGGTGACACTTGGGGACATGGATTAGTGGCATGAGGCTGTTGGCTGGACACTTGGACTGGAGATGAGTGCAAAATGCCTTGTGTCTTAGCCAAGATCTCAGCTGTAAATGATCACAAGCATCTCGAGCAGCAAGACAACAAACCCGCTGGTAAAAGCCAGCAGATGGGGCTGTGAGGCAACAAACTGGATTCAGGAACAGAAGAAAAAGGCTGAAAGTGAACATTTTAGTCCTTTACCTGGGGCTGCTGCTTTTTTGGGAGCTGCTTTGGCTGCAGGAGCTTTTGCTGGCCCTTAAAAAGAAAGATAACAAATTACATCAATTACTAAAAAGCATTATATACACCTTAAAAGCCCAGAAATTAGAGGGAAGCCTTCCAGTGAGGTACAGCCTTTCCTCCAGCCCCTGAATCCTCTCTGGAGCTCTCTGCTGGACTCTGTGCAGGAGCTCCATGTGTCTCTTGTGCTGAGGAGCCCAGGACTGAGCCCAGTTGTGCAGGTGAGGCCTCCCCAGGGCTGAGGAGAGGAGCAGCATCACCTCCTTGCTTGCTTACTTCAATGCTACTGACTGTGTCTTTCTATGAACAAGCTGAGAGCTTCACCCTTCCACTTTCCCTCCTGAGATGGAGCTGGGAGGTTTGGCAGTGAGAGCTGCTGGGGATCCTTGCCATGGGAGGCATCACCTGCCCACATCTATAGATCTTCTCTACCATCCTGTCAGGAGAGGGATCTGAGGAGGGAGGCTGCCACCCTCTCCTTCCTGTGTGGAGCTTCTGATGCTGGCAAACTTGTATGAAAGGAAGATGTAAGAGGGTCTGGAGGGGAAGCTGTGTGAGGAACAGCTCAAATCACTTGGTTTGCTCAGCCTGCAGAAGAGGAGACTGAGGAGAGAGCTCAGCATGGGCTAGAGCTTCCTGCTGAGGGGAAGCAGAGGGGCAGAGCTGATCTCTGCTCTCTGGGGCCCAGGCACAGGAGCTGAGGGAATGGCATGGAGCTGTGCCAGGGCAGGCTTAGCTTGGCTCTCAGGACAAGCTTCTTCCCCCAGAGGATGCTGGAGCACTGGCCCAGGCTCCCCAGGCCTGAGAGAATGGCAGCAGCAGCAGGACAATGCTCTGAGCCACACGGGATGAATTTGGGCTTGTCCTGGGCACACACAGCACTTGCACTCAATGATGCTGGTGGCTCCTTCCAGCTCAGGACATTCCCTTGTCAACAATTCCATGTTCTAAGACCATTTCCTTGCTGTTTATGCAGAGGAGCCCAGCCTCTACCTCTCCTGAGCCTCAGAAGTGTCTCTGAATGTGATGTAAGCAGACAGGCATCTGTGAAGATGCTTTTGGTGCTCCTCAGCCCTTGCTCTTCCTCTTCCCAGCCCCTTGCCCAAAGCTGCTGCCCCTGAGAGCACATTCAGCTGAGAGCTTAGCTGATACTTCCTTCCCTGTGAGCACTTGGCTATTGCAGACAGTGATGGAGAAGAGGGCAAGGCCAAGCAGTCAGTCCCCAAGAGGAGTTAGAAGCAGGAAAGGATTGGTTTAGGTGGTCCAAACATGTCATTGTTTAAGCATTAGTGGTGCTGCTGCTTCCTTGGTGCTTACAACAGCTCCACAACTGCTGAGCTGTGCTGCTTGACACCACATGAAGAGATCATAACCTAGGCCACAGTTCCTTACTTTTGAGTTCTTTGGGCACAGCAGCTTCTTTTCTATCTGTAAGATAAAAAACAAGGCATAAAACATCATTATGGAGGATCACAGACTCACAGCATGCTAGGGATTGGCAGGGACCTCTGGAGCTCATCTAGCCCAACCTCCCTGGCAGAGCAGGGGAAGCTAGAGCAGCTTGCACAGGATGTGTCCAGGTGGCTTTGGAATCTCTGCAGGGATGGAGACTCCAGCAGCATTCCAAGAGTTCCCTCAGAGCTCAAAGGATGTGAGCAGGCAGGTGCCTCAGCTCCAGTGTGGGAAGAGCTAATTGCAACCCTACCACTAAGGAGTGATTCCTCCTCTCTCCTTGCTAATTCCTGCAATGGATTCCACCTCCCCCAGTGCTGAGCAGGTGGAACACATGTTCCATGGCCTCCTGCTCTCCTCAGGGGTGGTTTGAGACAGCAAGCTCTGGAGGATGGGGTGGGAGCAGAGTGATCCACACACAGGATGCTCGGAGTGCAGCTAAGGAGACAGCTGCAGGCATGCAGGTTGCAGATAATGAGTGGCTTTGGGGTTTATTTGCTGTGCAGGTAATAACATTAATGCCTAAGATACAAGGAGCAGAGCTTTTCCTGGAAGGAACTGTCAGTTGAATTCCTGTAAGTGCTGTAATGGCTGCAAATAGGCCTCAGCCTCCTCCTGAGACAGCATAAGGGAAATATTCCCTGCATGCTCCTGGAGGAAGCTCAGCACCATTCCTTTTGGGATCACTCCCAAGAGGATTGGTTTTCTTCACAGGCAGGATAGGCTTCTTGAGGTCTATGTGTGCTCTGTGTCCTTGCAACACCTCACAAGGTTGGAAGAGACCTCTAAACCTCCTCTGTGTCAAAAAGCAGACTGAGTGAACAACATCAGCTGTTGCTAACTGTGCAGGAATGCTCATCCAGCACTGCTGGGAGTCAGGAAAGAGAATCACAGCACCATGGAGGCTGGAAGAGACCTCTAAGCTCATCAAGTCCAACCATTCCTAGCACTCCCATGCCACTAACCCATGGCTCTAAGGAGAGCATCTAAGTGTTTTCTAAACCTCTGACAGCTCAACAGCCTTCTAGCCATGAAGGCAACAGGGTGAGGAGGGAAATCAGCAATAGGTTCATCATTCCATCAGCAAACTCTTGGAATAGCCATGCCTGAAAGTAAACAGCCACATGAGATGAAAAAGCTAACTGGCCACCAGATGCCAGCAGGTATTCTCCTCTTGTGATAGAAGGATGCAAGGGGAAAGGTCGAGCCAAGGAGGTCACAGATTAAATGGATTTGGTGGTGGTGCTCAGAGCAGGAATGTTCAATTCACCAGAGGAATTGATCTTCCTAGAGCACAAGCACCAAGGACACACTCTGGGTGTGTAAACTATGAGATCATTGCTTCTCTCTGCAAGCAAACCATGAGTACCTGAAAACCCCAGGCCCTGAGTATCCATGCTGATGTTGGGGTGACCACCAAAGCTTTCCAGAGGATGTTCCCTTTCTCAGTCACCTTTCAGGCTAGATCTCTCCAAGCTGATGCTCCCAGGAGCTCATCAGGGCTCATGTCTCTGAGGCTCAGCAGCTCTCTTGCCAGGGACATGGAGGTGAAGCTCCATGAGATGTAGAAGCTTTGTGAGATGCTTTGGAAGCATAACCTTCCTGCCTGACACTTCTCTGTGCTTTAGCAAGGGAACAAGGCAATCATCTGTTTCGCAGGCCAGTTAGCACCATGGGTTTTGGAGGAGCTGAAGCTC
The DNA here is from genome assembly GCA_013396975.1 of Bucco capensis. NCBI lineage: Eukaryota > Metazoa > Chordata > Aves > Piciformes > Bucconidae > Bucco > Bucco capensis. The sequence goes on along the minus strand of VWZO01011558.1, from coordinate 108,927 downwards.
AGAGGATTGATGGGAAGGCATTTTGAAGAGCTAATTCAGAACCATTCAGCTCACTCTGTGCTGAAGACTGAGATGATTTCACATCAGATGGCTTCAGCTCCTCTGCAGCAGCAGAAAAAGGGAGAGAGAGCAATGGATGAAGAGAGGAACACAAAGGAGAGGAGCAGAGTGCCAGGCAGCTACCTCCTGCCTGCCTGAGACCCCAGAGCAGAGGCAGCCAGAGGTAAGAGGAAGGACCATGGAATGTTTTGAGCTGGAAGGAGCCACCAGCATCATTGAGTCCAACAGCTGTGTGTGGCCAGGACAAGCCCAAATTCATCCTGTGTGGCTCAGAGCATTGTCCTGCTGCTGCTGCCATTCCCTCAGCCCTGGGGAGCCTGGGCCAGTGCTCCAGCATCCTCTGGGGGAAGAACCTTGGCCTGAGAGCCAACAAATGAGAAGCCATTCCTATCCCCTTGCCATCAGATGCTTGTCTACACTGCTGATGCTCTGGGGTGCATCTGCTGGGCCTGCTGAAGGCATCCAAACACTCCCAGGCCTGCTCTGCTCTTGATCCCATGTGGCAATTATTGCAGGCTTCAAAGCCTTGGTAGGGATGACACTAGGTGCTGCCAAGCAAAGGCAGCAAGCAGAGGAATGAGGAATAGCTCAGCATGTGGAGCTGGGACATGTTATGGATTGCCAGGCTGTGGCACAGAGGCTAGCAAAGCCTTCAGAAGGCAGCAAGGCAGTCCAAAGGGACAGAAGATGCCTTGGCTTGTCTGCTGGGTGCCTTCCTACCACTGCTGGATGACTCAGTGGCTTTGGGAGCAGCTCCTGAGGAGGAGCACATTAATAAAGTGATGCTGCAGCTCTGCCATGAAATGTAATCCCTTACAATTCTCCATTCCCAAGGGAAACCCAGAGCTTACAACCAGCACAAAATGAGCAAAGGGGTTTTGAATTGTCAGCTTCTCTTCTCCTTAATCCTGTGCTCCTACAACTTCACTTGGAGAGAGTGTTCATCCCTCCCCCATCCTCAGGCTACCTCTCCCTTCCACAACAGGCTGAGGAGCATCTCAATAGGAGCCTAGCAGGATAGTGTCCTAAGGTATGCTGGCTCATTCCATGTGCTTTTCCATTGTACCAAACCTCAACTACCATTTTTCCTCCCCATCCATACAGGAAAGCTTGTGCAGACCAGGTATGACTCCAGGGCAAAGCAGCCAGATGCTTGCTCCCTGTCAAAGTGCTCCTGCTCCTGATGGATTTAGGGGAAGAGAACACAGTGTTTCTAGTGTGCTGGTTAAAAACCTCAAGCTCACAGAGGTGAAAATGATATGCATCTATACATTATGCATTAAATGCTAGAGAGAGAGAAAAGGGAATGGAAACACATTACCTGGAGAAATGGACATAAAAATATCCTGTGATATCTATCTACTTACCTACCTTCTTGCCTTTCCCTAGCCTAGCTTCCTTNCCCTACCTATCTACTTTACTTTCCCTACCTATCTACTTTACTTTCCCTACCTATCTACTTTACTTTCCCTACCTATCTACTTTACTTTCCCTACCTATCTACTTTACTTTCCCTACCTATCTACTTTACTTTCCCTACCTATCTACTTTACTTTCCCTACCTATCTACTTTACTTTCCCTACCTATCTACTTTACTTTCCCTACCTATCTACTTTACTTTCCCTACCTATCTACTTTACTTTCCCTACCTATCTACTTACCTATCTTCTTTACCTACCTACCCTCCCTCCCTGCCTCCTTAAGTCCTTAACCTAGCTATGTACCAACCTCCTTACCTAGTGCTTCCCTGTCTCCCTACCTAGCTATGTATCTCTCCACCTCCCTCCCTCCTCTCTCTGCCTCCAGCTTGGATTCTGCAGTGACAATGAATCCCACACAGCTCTGTCTCCAAAGCTCAGCCCCTGGAAGTGCTGACCCTGACCAGAGAGCCTGCAGCTCCTTACCTGCTCTCTTTGCCTCAGGGACAGCTGTCTTCTCCAGAGCCTTCTCCTTTTGCCCTTCTTTTCCTACGATGGAATTCACAGAGCGTGGTTTGCTAGGCTGGAGCTCTGACTGCCACAGCCAAGCAAGCACTCAGCCAAGTCCTGCTGGGCACATGCTTCACTAAAAGAGGAGATTTAGTGAGCAGTTTAGTGCACATTAGTCCAATCTATAGCTTCTGCACCCAAAGAGGCACAGAGCACGCAGCTGGCAAAGAGAATTAATCAGCAGACAGCAACTAGGGGTGAGCTGGGCCTTTAATAATTCATCAAAGGCTGGGCAAAACACCCATCAAAGTGTGGCACCTTCTAGCTTCAGCTCTAGTGAGGAGGAGATCATGAAGAGATAATGCATGACATCAATGGGTTTCCCAGGACAGCAAGGCCTGAGTGGGTTTTGGATGCTTGCTGGGATTGAATGGACCTGAACTTGGTGTTAATAATCAATCTAGATCTCCTGCAGAAGGTGCTGTACCATGAGCTAAGTGACATCTCCCAAGAGGACCACTATGTCCTGCTAGATATAGTCTATATAGATATCTATAGATATATATTCAGTGCTTGAGATCTTCTAAGCTCTTTTTCTGGCAAAGGAAAAGTCCTGTTTGATGGCCATTGATGGCCACCAAAGGATAAAACCACTTAGCAAACACTTAGCTGGCCAGCAAACAGCATAAACCCATTTAGCAAGGCTCTAGATGATCACCAAACAGCATAAACCCATTTAGCAAGGCACTAGATGATCACCAAACAGCATAAACCCATTTAGCAAGGCTCTAGATGATCATCAAACAGGATAAACCCATTTAGCAAGCCACTAGATGACCACCAAACAGCATAAACCCATTTAGCAAGCCACTAGATGATCACCAAACAGCATAAACCCATTTAGCAAGCCACTAGATGATCACCAAACAGCATAAACCCATTTAGCAAGGCTCTAGATGATCACCAAACAGCATAAACCCATTTGCCAAGCCACTAGATGATCACCAAACAGCATAAACCCATTTAGCAAGCCACTAGATGATCACCAAACAGCATAAACCCATTTAGCAAGCCACTAGATGATCACCAAACAGCATAAACCCATTTAGCAAGCCACTAGATGATCACCAAACATCATAAACCCATTTGCCAAGCCACTAGATGATCACCAAACATGACTTTGTCAGAAGAAGAGACTAGAAAACATCAAACACTCAAGATACCAACATCAGCTGCTGGAGAAGCAAACAGTGACCAAGCAGCTGATAGGACAACAGAGAAGCAGAAGCATAGGATGAACCTCACCCAAACCACTGGGGTTTGAGTAAAAGGCAATGAGACCACAAGAAGCATGCCCAAACCATACCTTTCTTCTTCGTTTCAGTCTTGGCCTTCTTCACATCAGTCTTTTTCTTCTCCTTTTCCTCTTTTCTCTCTAAAAAGGCAAACAGGAGGTCAGCCAACAACTTTTACATTGAGCCATAGACACGTATATGTGTGTATATATATGTATATATTTGGCATGGGAATCATATAGCACATTTGACAATGTTATGCTCCTGGGATGTCAACTACTCCTTGGCCAACAAGAGGAGAGGAGATAACAGAAACATGCTAACCATGCAGCACTTGACAACAGGCCTGGGAGGACCAGTGTGCCAGCACAGAGGGGAGGCTAAATTTAGGGAGGCATGTGAGTGACTGCTCCCAGAGCCATGGGAATGCTTCTGGGGAACTGGAAGAGGAAAGTGCTCAGAGAGTTTCTTCTTTGTGCTGCTCGAGATGCTCCATGCAAAGACTGATTTGGGAAGGAATTACCAGCTCAGCCCAGCACCTCTGAGAAACTGAGGTAAGGAGGACAGGGAAATACTATACAGGACCTCTTCTGACAAGGTTTTTCCTTTGCTTTCCCCAAACCCATGGAATTTCTTCCTTTGGAGAACCTTAATCCAAGCAAGCACTTGTAATTTCAGGTGCAACATAAAAGACCAAACATCTTTACAAGGTAAAATAACCTTCAGAGCTATTTGGTTTTTGGTTTCTTGGGCACATTTGGGTGAATCTTGATTTTGAAATGCAGACTCTAATGGTATAATTGGATTATTAAAGGGAATGATGATGAGAAAACACAGTAGTGAGTCTGATCGAAATATGCTCCTCATTTTTATGCATTCCAGTAAGTTTTTTTCCCCCCCATGTCTGTTTAATTTCTTCTGCCTCATGCCAGAAGAGAGAAGAGCCTCATGTCATTCAGGAAAATGTCAAGGGCTTCCTGAAACACTGAAGGTTGAGGCTTTTTCTCCATCCTAGCTAAATCATTAGGCTTTGCAGCTTCAATGTCTAATTGAAATCATTGAACAACTCAGGATAATCACATTCCAGAAAGATGCCATTAATTTAACTCTTTTAGTCCTAGCTCCTACCCCTAATCTGACTCTTCTCACTCTCTCTCTCTCTCTCTCCAAAGGCAGCTAAATCTTATTTGACTTCTGGTTTTCTCCTAGCTGCCTAAAGATCTGCAGGAGAGAGATGAGTCCGTGCCATGAATGACTGCAGACTGCTGTCTGATTCCATGAACACACTCCTTACTATCCAACTGTTGGATGGAGGGACCAAGAATGTCTATTGCAGAGTAGCAATAATCCATCTGAGCATTCACATGCATATTCCAGCCATTTCCCTGCTCTGCTGAGGCTGTCAACACAATACCCTCCCTGCCACTGAGTGCTCTTTTAATCTGCTGAAGGGAAGGTCTGCCTGGGTCTTTCCTGTTCATTCCTGCAGCTAGGCCACAGCAGCATTAGTGCACAGCAAGAGTAATCCAGAATGGATTAAGAGGATGATGGTGATTGTGTTTGCAGTTAGAGCTGAGCATCACCCAAAAGCATTTCACAGATTGGGCCTTGACCTTCTAAAGCTCTTTCCCTCAGGAAATCCCCTGAGCCATCTGGGGGACTACCAGAAAGAATATTGAGGTCTTCCTATGTAAATATGGTTGTGGCATTCCACAGAATCATGGTAGGGGTTGGAAGGGACCTCTGGAGCTCATCTAGTGCAACCTCCCTGCCAGAGCAGGAGAAGCTAGAGCAGCTTGCACAGGATGTGTCCAGTTGGCTTTGGAATCTCCACTCCAGCAGCTCCCTGGGCCAGTGCTCTACCAACCACATCCAAGTCCTCATTAAGTTATATTTATAAACAAAATCCATTAGATTTGAGTCAAGGGAATGTGTAGAAACCAATAAAGGAGGAAAAAACCAAAGCTCCAACTTGCCTTCAGCATCTTCTGGCTTCTTCCTGGGGCTGTGTTCTAGCAGCAGACGAGGTGGCACCAGCTCCTTATGTCCTGCATAGGAACAGGGAGAGGAAGCAGTGGAGAGGATGTCCTCACCAGCACAGGGAGCCTGAGCTCCCTCCAGAATGCTTCATGTCTCACAGATGCCTCTCTGCACCCAAACTATTCTCTGCCAGGCCCCAGAGGAAGGAGATGCATCTCTCCACCAATGAACTCATTCATTTGGAAGGGACATGCTTGAAATCAATGAAGTCCAAGTGACTCAAGCAGATGCTGGAAGGCTTACACTTCTATTTTTCTTCATTAGGCTCTGTGATAATCAGGTTACATATTCATGAGGTCTCCTCTATGCTAAAAGCTTCTTTTCTTCTGCCAGACAAATGATCTTCACTTGTTCCCTCAAGTCCACTTATGGGGAACTTCCTGAAGCACCAATCAGCAGGATTGGGTTTCTCCATCCTTAAGGATTACTCTTAATTAGCCAATGCCAAGCAGCTCATGCCCTGGAAACAGTGAGAAGGTTGTGGTTCTGGTTCTAGCTGCTGCCTGGAGCATCTCTGCTCTCTCAGAGTGCTCAGCTGAGGCTTTCTCTACTCTCCTAACCTATGTGCACATCATCTGCCTTGATCCAAACCATTTATCACTTCATTTCCCCAACAGATCTAGTGCACTCCCAGATCACTTCTTTCTTTGCTTTTATTCTGCTTTCTAAGGCCTTAATGCAGTTTCCTTATGTCCTTCTCATCTCTCTGTCTGACATTGATGCTCAGTGGCTACCATCCCACTGGAAAGGAGCATTTGTGGGGATCCTGTGGAATACAAGCACTCAGCTCAGTAGAAGGCACAGGCAGCAGCATGCATTCTCTGCCCCACATGCAAGCAGGCTGCTAAAGCTCAGCTCCAGCTCCACAGCAGCCACTCAAAGCCATGCCTCATGCTTGGGGACACACTCAGGAGACAAAGCATAGACTTAGAGAGTCATGAGGGTTGGAAAAGGCCTCTAAGATCATTAAGTCCAAGCATCAACCCAGCACTCCCATGCCACCAAACCATGTCCCCAAGTGTCACCTCTACATGGTGTCTGAACCCCTGCAGGGATGGGGACTGCAGCACTGCCCTGGGCAGCCTGGGACAATCCTAACCACTCTGGCACACAACAAATCCATCCTAAGATCCAATCTAAACCTTCCCTTGGCGCAGCTTGAGGCCATTTGCTCTTGTCCTAGCACTGGGAGAAGAGCCCAAGGGCCAGCTGGCTCCAAGCTCCTTGCAGGGAGCTGCAGAGAGGGAGAAGGTCTCCCCTGAGCCTCCTGTGCTCCAGCCTAAGCAAGCCCAGTGCCCTCAGCTGCTCCTCAGCACACTTGTGCTCTAGAGCCTTGCCCAGCTCCCTTGCCCTGCTCTGCACACACTCCAGCACCTCAGTGTCTTTGCTTCTCTTTTTTGAAGTGTAGACTTCATTTTCTTGTACCATGAGATGAGTCAGAAAAGGATCACTCATCCATCCCTCCATCCATCTCTCCCTCCATCCATCTCTCCCTCCATCCATCCATCCATCTCTTATTAGGCTTTGATTGCTCCAGAAGACTTCACTGCCAACACAGGAGTGTAGCTCCATTTCTGTGCCTCATGGTCCCATGCAGTTATGTTCCATTTCCCTGTCTCTCCAGCCCATGAAGCTGTGCTGGAGATCTCCTTCATCCAGGACATTGTAAACAACTCCCTGACACCCAATTATGGGAAGGGAAAGAGTGGAATGTTTTCACTTGCAGCTGACAGGCCTGTGCTTACCAGGAGGGCAATTGTCATCTCAAGGCAGGAGTGGCTTCCTCTGCTGCCTGGCAGGGAAGAAATGTGCTGCAAAGCTGAGGAGAAAGTCCAAGGCTCTAGATGGTGATGGGAACAAGTGTTCAGTGAAAAGCAGCTCTGTGAAACTCCTGTCATCACTGTTTATTCAATCACTTGAGATGTCGTGAAGAAATTCATCCTGACTTGCTCTATGAATATTTCAGCTCTCAGATTGAATGATAAGGAGTACAAGACAAACTTTAATTACCTCCCTTTTTCTCCATCGAGGAAGTGTCTGTCTACATCTGTCAGAAATGTCATGGGCCAGCACTGAGGAGAGATTGATTCCTTGTGATACCATGTGTGGGCTTTGCTTCTTCCCTCAGCTGCCCAGTCCAATTTGTCTGCAGTGACCTCAGATGACACAGATAAAATCTCTAGGTTTATCTTTCTAAATCAAAAAGAGCATAGGATAAAAGAAAAGGCTTCTAAAATGCTGATTGATGCACCCAACATGCCACTCAAGCATCACCTCTGCATGGTGTCTGAAGCCCTGCAGGGATGATGACTCCTGGGCCAATCCCAACCACTCCTGCAGGGATGGAATTGTTCCTTTGTTTGGATGCTAAAATTAATTAGGCTCCTTTCTTTGGAGAGGGAATGCTCTCCATTGTTCTCCCAGACAATATTTCTCTCTCTATTTCCTCCTTTGCCTCTTCTCTCACTCCCCAAAAAGCTCTAATTGCTGCTGATGCTTCTCAGAGTTGGCCCTGCCTGGCTCTTGGCTGAGCTCCTGACAACACCTTTTGGCAGCTGGGACCAAACTCATCATTTCATGCCTTCTTGCCAGCAAAGTCTTTGTTTGCCCATTTTTAGGCTGCTTCTTGAAGATATCTAGGCTCTTTTTTAGCCAGCCATTTCAAGGTTAACTTTTAGGCAGTGAAACCTAGAGAAGTCACCCTAGGGATCCATTTATAGTCAGAGGAGAGAAATTGGTGCCTTCAAAGGGTGATTCATCTTTTCTCTCTCAGCCATCCTTTTTTTTAGGCTGGAATTGTCCTCTGGAGGCCTGCATTTCACACCTTAGCCCATAAAGACAGCTAAAGGTGAAGGCTTGGCAGTTCAAGTTGGGGTTTCTAGGTGATGGGCAATGAATTGTAGACATCTCCTTTTGCAGCCCCACAGAGAGAGGACACCAGGAGCCACCAAAACAGCCCAGGAGCACACAAAACCAACAGCCAGGCACCATGCTCCTAGCTTTATGGCAGCAAGTGGCATGAGGTCTTTGTTTTTGTGGCCAAAGCAGGAAGAAAGGGGCTGGCAGGAGATGTCCCTCAAGGGAGGATGGAGGAGGGAATGGACTAACTGTCACACAGGCTGTGCAGGAGATGCAGGAGGGCATGGACATCAGTCAAGGGCAGGCAGAGGCCACACTCTTCTGTCCTCTACACTGCATGTTGTCAGAGGAGGAGAGGGGAGGACTTGATCCCAAGCTGGAAATGCTTTCTGGTGGCATGTCTCTTGTCAAAGCACTGCTAGATGCTGCCAGCACTCTCCTTATCTGTGCAGGCTGCTGACCAAGGGCTATTTCTGCTGGGCAAACTGAGCCTCAGTGCTTCTTCCCAGCAGAGACTCTCTGTTTGCATGAGGAGAGTAACTCCTCTCAGGCCCTCAACAGAGCTCTAGCTTTGGGCTTCTTAATGAACAATTCAGAAGAAAACTCAAAGCCTTTCAGCATCTCTTTTTTCCTTCTTTGGGATGTTCCAGAGGATTCAGGAGGTGCTCAAGGCACATCTGCCTACATCTCAGAGGTTTTCCTTTCCATTGAAGTAGAGGGACACTCATTGCAGGGTGCTTGAGCTCCCCAAGACAGTTCCAGGAGTATATTCTGAATATATATAATATAATATTCTGATATATATATCCCTGGCTCACTGATTTTAGATCTCTGTGTATTTTAGTGCTCTCTAACCTGGCCTTACACAGCTACCTGAAGGAGCAGGGTTTGGCTTGTCATGGCTCCTCATGTCAGCTCATTTTCTCTCTTACTTGGAATGGGACATTTAATGACAGTTGGGACTCATCCCTTGAAAGAAATAACGACTAATAAAGAGCTAACTAAAGAACTAATCCTATCTGGGTTCCAAGGAGAAATACTGTCAGCAAAATCTGCAAGATACATCATTATTGTCATGGTTCTTCTGCCATACACTGATTTTCCCTCCTGCCACACGCTGATTTTTCCCTCTGCCACACGCTGATTTTCCCTCCTGCCACACGCTGATTTTTCCCTCTGCCACACGCTGATTTTTCCCTCTGCCACACGCTGATTTTTCCCTCTGCCACACGCTGATTTTTCCCTCTGCCACACGCTGATTTTTCCCTCTGCCACACGCTGATTTTCCCCTCTGCCACACGCTGATTTTCCCCTCTGCCACACGCTGATTTTCCCTCTGCCACACACTGATTTTCCTAGCTAATAAGCTCTTTCTTTAGGGAATTGTGTGTTTTTTCCCCTCCCCATGCCTGAAGCCATCCAAGAGCTGAGAAGGAAACATATGCTCTCCTAGGCTGACATTTGGAACTGAAGGTTTTTAGGCTTCTGAATTGTTTCCTTGCCAACTTAAAAATATGGATAAAACTCCTTTGGGTTTAAATCATGCCCTGGAAATACATTTTCCTATGGAATTCACATCTGAGCATGACAGTGAGTGTAAAGGAAGGGCTGTGAGGCTCTCCAATCTACCTGAAACACCCTCAGGGTTGTAGTAATCCAGACTGGAAGCCAAGGATGACCAAGAGTCAGGAAAGGTCAAGGAGTATTTTGCCCTAACCTTATTTTGACCTTTTTAACATGAAAATGGATATATTATTAGCTTTCTATTTTTTTTTGCATAGAACTTTTGCCTTTACTGAGCTGGAAGGAGCCACCAGCAGCATCCAGTGCAGCTGCTGTGTGTGCCCAGGACAAGCCCAAATTCATCCCCTGTGGCTCAGAGCATTGTCCTGCTGCTGCTGCCATTCCCTCAGGCCTGGGGAGCCTGGGCCAGTGCTCCAGCATCCTCTGGAGGAAGAACCTTGGCCTGAGAGCCAAGCTAAGCCTGCCCTGGCACAATCCAAGGGTGAGAATACTGCTTGAGAGAGAACAGATTGGTTTATTTCCCTTAAAATCAAGGATGCAGACCCATTGCCATCAGCAAAGGCTTGGTCTTTCTCTTGTATCACCTAACTGTGAGCCCTCCAGAGTGGCTTGGCCACAATCCATCAGAGAGGGAGCTCTGCTCTTCTCTCCAGCAGCAGAACATCACACATTCCCTGGGGAGTTGCTTCTGGGAGAGGGGAGGTTTTGTTGGCACAGCTACAAGCAAGTGCCAGGAGAGTGCTGACAGCTGGAGCTCTGTGTGCCAGCATCAGAACAGGGAATAATGGGGAGCTGCTCTGGGATGGGGTCAGGATTGTGTGCTCACAGCATCCCCATGAGGACCTGAGAGAATCATCATCTTGGGTTGGAAAGGACCTTCAAGATGCTCTAGTTCCAGCCCCCTGCCATGGGCAGGGATGTCACCAACTAGAGCAGATGGCTCAGAGCCACATCCAAGCTAGCACTGAACACCTCCAGGGATGGAAGGCAACCTGTGCCAGAGCCTCAGCATCCTCTGAGGGAAGAATTTCTTCATTTGAGAGCCTGACCAAACAGCTTGAGGGGTGAGAGGGGAGTGACAGCAAGAAGCTCATTAGGATGACATCAGTGGCTGTCTACTCATAACCAAACAGAGAGGCAAGGAAGCAATGTTTAGACTCCAAATGACAGCTGAAAACTCTTGCCAGAGCTGGATGGTTAATTAACAATGTTTCGATAATTCAGACAACTTCCAGATTGTCCCAAATCTATTCAAAATAACTCCTTGCTACTTCTTTCTTTCCAGGCTGGTTGAAAAGTCTTCAGAGCTCTCCAAGGAGATCAGGAGAGGAAGGGAAGCTCCTGTCCTTCAATCACCTCCAGGAGCAAACATGTCAACAAGTGCTTCATCATCTCAACTCCTCTATAGAGTGATGGAGAATTAACTGGCTACTCTGTAGATGAACCTAGAGGAGTCTCTGCTAATTTGGGGGGTAGAGAAATGCCCTCAGAGGGAGAAAACATGATAGATCTTAGCTATCTTCCCTGTTTCAAGTGTCAAACTGGTCCCAGAGTTGTCCTCATGGAAATGGAGCCTAATGAGGTGAAAAGCTACACCCTGTCAGGCAAACATCCACAGCAGCTCCTGGTCTTTAATCAAGGAGAAGTGGGACACTTGACAACAGTTCAAGAGCCTAAAGGGTTTGTGCTCTCTGGAGAGGAGAGGGCAAGTATTGAGCTGCAGCCTAACCATGCCAAATACAGGCATTTTTAGCCCCAAAACTGGGCACTGCATGCTCTCAGGCTTATTTTTGCAGTAGTGTATTCAGAGATGAGGCAATATTTTCATACCACTACCTCCACAAACCTTTTGGGGCATTAACTGGCTAGTGTCACCCTGAATTCTCTGAGCACATGGGGAAATAACAATAATCCTGCTCTCAGACTGAATCCTGCTCCCAGGTGCCTGTGAAGATCAGCCAGCTGTCAGTCCAGTGTCCTCTGAAGTGCTAGTGAACCAAACCCAGAACCCAGTAAAGCAAGGCATGGAAAAGAAACATCCAAGTGCTGCCAATGAAACCATCTGACCATCAACCTGGAGCATGCCTGGGGGAATGCCATGGCACCAGCCCAAAGATGCTCCTGCCTCTCAACCCAGCAGTAGGCAGCATGCACAAGCACATGCAACCAGACCCAAAAGCACAAGCACCCACTGGAGAGAAGCAGCACAGCACAAAAGGCATGTCACTGGAGCAGCAAACTCAATGGAGAGCAAGAGGGCAAACATCACAGGGACAGCAGAGGAGGAGTGGTGGAACAGGACTATAAAATCATAGAATTGGTGTGGTTGGAAAAGCTCTCTGAGCTCATCCAGCCCAAGCATCCACCCAACACTCAACCATGTCCCCAAGTGTCACCTGTGCATGGTGTCTGAACCCCTGCAGGGATGGGGACTGCAGCACTGCCCTGGGCAGCCTGGGCCAATCCTAACCACTCTGGCACACAAGGAATACATCCTCAGATCCAACCTGAACCTCTCCTGGTGCAACTTGAGGCCATTTGCTCTTGTCCTAGCACTAGTGAGCTGGGAGAAGAGCCCAAGGCCCAGCTGGCTCCAAGCTCCTTGCAGGGAGCTGCAGAGAGGGAGAAGGTCTCCCCTGAGCCTCCTGTGCTCCAGCCTAAGCAAGCCCAGTGCCCTCAGCTGCTCCTCAGCACACTTGTGCTGTAGACCCTTGCCCAGCTCCCTTGCCCTGCTCTGCACACACCTCAGTGTTCAGGTAGCTTAGCCTGGCACCTGATGTGTGCTAAGAGTGACCACAGAGTCCCTGAAATCCATCCACAAGGGTAAGGATTTCATACTCTCTATGGGCAAAAAAAAAAAAATAGCTATGAAATCAAAGGAAAGGTTTCTACTCATCTAACACTTTTTCTCCTACCAATAAAACATGAAAATAATAACAATAAAATGAAATAAAGACAAATACAGACAAAACCAATACCAGAGCCAAATCCCTTGCTGGCAACTCCCTCCCCATCAGCACTGATGCTGTTAGCAGGAGGACTCACCAGCAGATAGGAATCAGGCTCAGGGATGGAGCCTGGAGCTGGATTCAGGAACTCTTGGCTGGAGATGGAAGCAGAACAGAGAGAGTCTTGCAGCCCAGAGCTGAGCTGCTGAGCATCACCAGCAGAGTTCCCACTCCTCCAGCTCAGATGCCTCAGGAGCTCAACCTTCAGGGAAAGTAGAGACCCAAACCTCTCCTTTTTGTCTTGGCTGCTAATTAGGTGCTAAACAGCTTAATCCTTTCCTGCCTTGCTTGGCTTTGTGGAAGAGAGCCCCAGGGCCAAGCTTGGGCTGGGAGCTTCAGGGACTGACCCCTCCTGCCCCTTGCTTCTCAGAGACATGGACTAGATGTTTGACAGCTTGTGGGTTGAGTGGAGCTTGCTTTGGAGACAAGGCTCTGTTTTATCTCCCACAGAAATAGACCAGGCTCCATCACCAAAACCCTTCCAGACCTCTGGCTTCAGATGCCCACAAATGACTGAGCAGGGCAAAGAGGAGCTGCTTCAGAGCTGGAGCCAGGAGTGGGCTCTTGCAGACCCGAAGTTAAGGGGCTGTCCTCTTCCTTTTCACCTACAACTCGGGTGGTTTAAGCTGCTTTACAACTCCACTTTCATGGCATGACCCAAAAGAAGAAGAGGAGGCTCAGGGGAGACCTTCTCACTCTCTCCAACTCCCTGCAAAGAGGTTGGAGCCAGGTGGGGGTTGATCTCTTCTCCTAATTAATAAGTGATTAATGTGTTCTTAATGAGTCTGTCCTTGACTCTTCCTAAACATCACTGCTTCTCACTTCTAGGATAATGTTCTTTCCATAGGATGTCCTCTTGCATGGACTTCAGAAGGAAGAGTGTCCATTAAACAAGCTGATGGTAGACGAATATTAGGAGATGAGGTTTGGTCATCATCAGGAGCTTTGGCTTCTCTTTTGGCTAAGGATTAAGTGTCTGTGTTAGAATAGATGAACACAGAGATGGAGGAAGAGAGAAGATGGATCAGCTCTTTTATACACCAAGAACATTCTATTTTTGAGGCTAAATCTTGCTATTTGTGGGGAGAAGGAAAAAAACACCCAATCCTTTATTAAGCACAAGCTCCTTCCTCTAGCATCTCAGCCAAAAGGAAACACATGACAATCTTAGCACTCCATGCACTGTAGACAGACAATGACAAGCTTTCCCCAAACAGCCATGAAATTGCTTTATTCACAGAGTTGGTGAGCAGCCCAAGACACACTTTTGGTACACAGAGGCACAGAAGCTCTGAGGGCAACAGGAGGCTGGGAGCACATTGCTGGAGAATGGTGGCAAGTACCTGGGTAGAAGTCTCCTTGGGCAAACATGTCAATGACGTAGCGACAGAATGCATACTGATCTGGCAGGGCACAGAGGGACAAAAGAGTCAGCAAAGGCCTCGAGGCCATGGCACACAAAGCTTGGCACTGCAGAGACACTTTTCAGGGGGAGTCATGTCTTGGGACCTTTTCTGTTGGCTTTCATGCCTTCAGAGAGAGAAAATGGCATTGCCCAAGCTCTCATTGAAGCCTCCCAAGAGCTTCAGAGAGTGCCCCAACCCTTCTTCTGGGAGTAGTAGGCATAGGTCCTGACCTCCCCCCAACACACAGAGCTATGGGGCAAACTTACCACAGGTCCCAAAGGATTTTTCTAACCCTTGAAGATNCTCTAGTTGGGGATGTCCCTGCCCAGTGCAGGGGGGTTGGACTAGATGAGCTCCAGAGCTCCCTTCCAACCCAAACCAGGCTAGGATTCTAGGATTCTATGATCAACCTATCAGCTCCATGCCACTAAACCATGTCACCATTGTATTGGTCCCCTTAGTGAAAGAGCTGGCCAGAAAGCTGATGCTGAGGCACTGTTGTGGTTGCTGCTCTGTTGTCCTAGCTGCCCTAGAAGTCCTTGGGTGCAGAACTGCAGTCTCCAAGCCATCAATTCCTATGTAGCTGTAGAGGTTATGAAGGGGTTGAGAAGTTCAGCAAATATCCAATTGTTTCTAGGAGCTGACAGCACCTCCTGCAGCTTTGTCCTGTTCCTGAGATCACACTCATGGAAAGGTTAGAGTTGGGAGAGATCATCTAGTGCAATCCAGGGACATCTGCAACTCGAGCAGGTTGCTCAGAGCCTCAAACCTCCTGACCTGGAATGGTTCTAGGGATGGGACATCTCCCACCTCTCTGGGCAACCTCATGATGAAACATTTCTTCCTTCCTGAGATGATGAAGGTGATGATGTTCACTCAGTGTTGTAGAACCTGGGCCAAAGCCTTCAGGAGGTGCACTCCACACACAGCTTGTAGAACCTTTCATGGCTATCCAAAACAGGTTCTACTTGGGCATGTAGCAACTCCAATTCCTCCCTCTGGCTGCTTCCAGCCTTGGATTCCATCCTGCAGGAATCCCAAGCACTTGGCTGCAATACCTGCCCTGAGGCTGTGTGCTGATTTCCTCCAAGAAGCAGCAACATATGTGTGAGAAAACAAATAGTCACCCATCTGTCCTCCAGAAACCCATTGAAAGGCACTGGGAAGGCAGCTAAGAGGTTGCCCTGACTCCAGCACATTGCACACAAGGATTGGCTGTTAGTAAAATGCACTAAAGCCAATTGTTTTAGCCCCAAAAGAACCAAATGGCAGAGCACAGCTTTTGCCCACAAAGCTGAGTTTTCCTTATCCCTCTTTTTTTTGTGTGTGTGTGCAAACAAGCTGCTTTTATCCATGCTACTAGGGAAGTGTCTCTGGAGCCTTTTGGGGACACTCTAGGGAAGATTGCTGGATGGATGGGATGGGCAGTGCTGCAGTCCCCATCCCTGCTGGGGTTCAAACTCCATAGAGAGGTGACACTTGGGGACATGGTTTAGTGGCATGGGAGTTGTTGGGTTGAATGATCTTAGAGGTCTTCTCCAACCTGAATGATTCTCTTGAATCTTTGTTTTATCCTTTAATTTCTTCCTTTGAGCAGAGTAATGACATTTGTTCCCTTTCCAGGGGCAATTTGGAAGCTCTTCAGAGCAAATCACCTCACTCAGCTGCATCACTATGTGCCAACAATCCCTGACAACAGGACAATGCCTCCTAGGATCTGTTGTGAGACAGATGATTACAGTCCCCTCCCCCTGCTGCTACTTCCCTTCTTACTCCAGAGGCCACCTGGAGATGTAGCAATGACCCAAGGAGTCATTGGACAGGCTGTAGTTTCCCAAATCTCTCCAGTAGGAATACATTACTGAGCAGATCCAGGAAGGCTCAAGCCTACCTGAAGAGAATTTGGTCCTTGGTAAAGAAGGATTTCAGCTAGAAGGAATCTTTAGGCATGACAAAGAGTTTGAGCATCCTGGTTAGATAGATGATAGTGATTTTATTCTCCAGAGTCTCCTCCTAGCAGTGTGAGATTCAGCTGCAATTAGGTTCTCCTGCATTTTTTGCTTGTCATGGGTGGGTTTGGTCCTGGCCAGCTTTAGCTCCACTCTCTCTCTTTCTTCCCCACTACCTTTTCAGGATGTTCTTCTGCTTCCTCCTGCCTTTCTTTACCTTTCCTTTCCGATCTGGTTAGAGTCTGAAGAGCTTTCTCCTCCTTCCCTTTGGGTTTGGCCTTTACCAGCCCAACTTCTGTTGTCCTAGCTTCTGCTTGCTTGGCCTTCTCAGGGATCTTTGCTTCTCCTTTTCCATCCTTCACTTCCTTTTTGGCTCTTGCTTCCACTCTAGTGCTCTTCACCTTCTTCTCCTCTGCAGGCAAGAGAGAAAAAGCTCTTAGTGTCATTCTTGCACCCCCCAAAAATGATACTCAACAGCATTTATTGTACCTTCTGCAGCTAAACACCATGCAGAGGTGACACTTGGGGACATGGCTTAGTGACATGGAGCTGTTGGGTCAATGGTTGGCCTTGATGATCTTGGAGATCTCTTCCAACCTTATTGATTCTGTGAGGCTAGGCTGGAACTAGCCCCTGGGCTTTCTGGAGACATTCTAACTCAAATTACATTTTAATTCAGATGACATTTTAATTTGATTATAGTGCCACAGAGCTGATTTTTCACTCCCATTATATTCTCTGCTCCAATAAAATAAAGTTCATGAATTTTAATGTAAATTGTGGTTAAAAAGGTAGCATAAACAAATCCATACCTTTGGGAGGAGGTTTCTTTTCAGCTTTTTCATGTCTGTCAGGTCTCTCCTTTGGAATTACTAGAAAGGAATGTAATTGGATGTTAGGCAGAAAAAAACTCTACAAAGAATGAGAAAATATTGCTAAAGCACAGCAACATTTCTGGAAGGTTCAGATTGCCTCCAGATTCCTGCTTTTCAGCTTGGAGAATTCATGACTACTGCTAGGCTAGGAGGGAATGGCCTCAAGTTGCACCAGGGCAGGGTCAGGTTGGATATTAGGATCCATTCCTTGTGTGCCAGAGTGGTTAGGATTGGCCCAGGCTGCCCAGGAGTCCCCATCCCTGCAGGGGTTCAGCCACCATGCACAGGTGACACTTGGGGACATGGTTTGGTGGTGCTGGGTCACTGCTTGGACTGGATGCTCTTGGAGGTCTTCTCCACCCTTCATGAAGCTTTGTAGGGAATGTTCATCCTGCCCATCCCACACAAGCCAAGTATGCTCAGCTCAAGCTGTGAGCAGGCATAGGCTGGCTCTTGTTCTCCAGCCAACAGAATCCTAGAATCCTAGCCTGGTTTGGGTTGGAAGGGACCTCTGGAGCTCATCTAGTCCAACCCCCCTGCAGTGGCCAGGGACATCCCCAACTAGAGCAGCTTGCCCAGAGCCCTGGCAAGCCTCACCTGCAATGCCTCCAGGGATGGCAACTCAACCACCTCCCTGGGCAACCTGGGCCAGTGTTCCACCACCCTCGTGGGGAGCAACTTCTTTCTAATATCCAGTTTAAATCTACTCCTCTCCAATTTCAAACCATTGCCCCTTGTCCTTTCCCTGCAGGCCTTTGCAAACAGGCCCTCTGCAGCCTGCTTGGAAGTTCCCTTTAGGTCCTGGAAGGTCACTAGTAGTTGCCCTGAAGCCTTCTCTTCTCCTTGTGGTTCCATTCCTGTCCCAGACAGGTGTTTCCCTCAGCTTTGGGCTCTCTGTCAAACCAACAGCCCCAAGCCTGATGCTCCCTTCAGAGCTCAGCTCCGTGTGTGCACAGGATCCCCTCTGGAAGCATAGCCCAGGAAGGCTGTCCCATTTTCCTCCAGGCTCCTCTCTTTCCTCTCTTGGTGGGTATCCAGACACCTTGCCAGAACAACACTGCCCCAGCACTTCCTTACAACTCCTTTCAAGTCAGAACTACATGCTAGCAACATCCTCTCTGTCTGAATTCCAGCCTGGAATTGCTGTCTGTGTGAGCCATGATTGATATTTAGGCTTTTGGTGAAGAGAGCTGTTTTCTTGGCTGAGGTGTGGGAATGGCACTCCTGTCCCTGAAGCTTTCTGGAGCTCTTAGGAGGCTGAAGAAACCTTTGAATGGAGCTCAGCAGCAATAGCTCAGGGGCTCCCAAACTCTATAAGCACTGAAGATCTACAAGGGTACAACATCTCATTGTCTCCATTACCTTTAGGAGATGCTTTCTTCTCCTGTCTGTCTGGCTTCTCAGCTTTCTCTTTGTGAAGAGCTAGAAATAAAGAAGAGAAGCATGAATGGGTATTAAAATAACACAGCAGTAGTTGGGTTTTGGCCCTCTGCTCTGCTCTGCTCTGCTCAGACCTCACATGGAGCCAGCTCTGCAGTCCTCAGCATGAAGAGGACATGGAGCTCTTGGAAAGGCTCCAGAGGAGGACACAAAAATGGTCAGAGGGTTTGAGGCCTGCTTGGAAGAGTTAGGGTTGTTCAGCCCGGAGAAGAGAAGGCTCCAGGGACAACCTACTGCACCCTTCCAGGACTTAAAGGAGCTTAGAAGAAAGACTTTTGAGCAGGGGCTGCTGTGATAGACAAGGGGTGATGGTTTAAAACTAAAAGAGAGAGGTTTGGAGTGGATAGAAGGAGGAAATGTTTCACACTGAGGGTGGTGAGAGCCTGGCTCAGGTTATCCAGAGAGGTGGGAGCCATCCCAGCTCAGGTTGGTTGGGGCTGGGAGCATCCTGCTCTAGTTGGGGATGTCCCTGCTGGCTGCAGGGAAGTTGGTCTAGATACCCTCTGAAGCTCTCTTCCAACCTGAACTCTCCAATGATTCTATGATTGATGTTGTTTACAGGTTCATTCTCTCTGTTTTCTTTACACTGTCACTTCTTGGTTTATTCTGCTTTATTGTTATCCTCCTGGATTCCTTTGGCTCCTTTCTGAAGGCTCTTTCACCTCACAACTAACACTTTCCCCCACCTATGAAGGATTGAACACTAGAATTAATTCCAGATCTAATTGCAACAGCAGTAGAACTAATGCTCTTTGGGGGTTTTTTTGTTTGCTTTTCATTCCCACTTTACAAATGGAAACAAAGCACAACTGCAGTGACTTGCTGTGTGGCTCAGGGGTCAGGACACATGAGTTCTAAATGTTCACCATTACCTGCATGCCTCTCCTTCTTCTCAGCTTTTTCTTGCCTTTCCAGTTTCTCTCTTGGTGTCACTAGGAAAGAATTAGTTCAAGGATATTAAAACAAAGAGGGGAAAACATAAAGAATCAAATCCAATTGTACTAAGATAAGCCTTAGGAGACATCCTGGCCAGGGCTGTCCCTCCTGAGCTCTGCCATGCACTCCACACAGCATCCTACAGTGTGGAAGCAAAAAACTGGCTAATGAGCTGCTGCCTACAACCCAACCCTTGGCAACCTCAGCTCTTGACTACTACTACTACTACTGAGACAGAATCATAGCCTGAGTTGGGTTGGAAAAGCCTGAAAGCTCATCTAGTCCAACCCCCCTGCAGCCAGCAGGGACATCTCCAACTAGAGCAGGTTGCTCAGAGACTTGTCCAGCCAGGGATGATTCCAGGGATGGGACATCTCCCACCTCTCTGGGCAACCTGGGCCAAGGTCTCAGCACCTTCACAGTGAAGAATTTCTTCCTAATATCTAAATCTATAGCTTGGAATTGTCTGTGCATTCCTGAAGAGATTGGCAGCAACCTCTCCAGGATTAAGGCAGAGCTCACAGGAGAGAGAGAGAGGACATCAGCTGGCTCACCCCATGTTCTGTCAGCTAAAGAGGCTCTTAAAAGCCCTGGAATCAATCCTGGAGCCTAAGAGCAGCACATGGAAAAAGGAGACATCTGCCACTTGCCAGCTGGCTGGAATTGGATCAGCAGCAATGGATCTGGAGAGCTAGGAATGGATGCAGGTAGTGATGGATATGGACACTAGCTGAGACCAGGCCCTGCCAGCTATGACCTCAGAGCCAGAATTAGATCCTCAGGAGTGTGTGCCAAGTGAAAACTAACAGCATGGAAACTCTGTGATGCTCTCCACTCATTCCCATTCCATTTCCCACTGAAGATTTGACACACTGATTTTCCAGACAGTGGGAATCTAGAGCACTTGAGGGAATTCAGCTGTCAAACAGCAAGTTAAGCTCCAGCTCTAAGTGCTGTGGAGATTTCAGCCCAGCTTAGGGAAAATCCTTTGGGGGAACATAGGAAGCTCTTCCACAAGGAAGAAGGGCTGGGAATATTCAGCCTCCTACATCACTTTTTCTCTGAAGCCTCCCTCCTTACACATCACTGGGATTCACACACAAGGTCTAAGAGTCAATAGGTTAGAGAGCTCTGGAGCACTAGTAAGCAGACAAAGAGCATCAAAAGCTGACTCCATACCCTTCAGGGCTTCCTTCCTCTCCATTTTATCTTGTTTTTCAGGTTTCTCTCTGTGAACTACAAGAAATAAGAATAAAAAAAAAAAAACACAATAAATCTTTAATCTGGAGATATTATGTATTAATATAATCTTATATTCTGGCAAAATAAACACTTGAAGAAAAGTGTTTATATATAAGTTTATATATCACAAAGATCAGTGATATAGAATTATTATTCCAACCCTGACAATTCTGTGTTACATCATATTTGGGGAAAAACAGGGCTTCTCCAGCAACCTTAACCTGATCTCTGGGCTCTCTTTTTGGTGCTGTTACAGAAACACTTTGACTTCTGACAGAAGGAATTCTTTTCAGGCCTTGACAGCATTGCTTTCTATGCTTACCAAAAATACAGAAATTGAGGATATTGATTTCCATCCTCTTTTTCCTTTATTTTTAGCTGTTCCTTCAGCCATGGGATGGCTGGACAAGCAAACATCTCTTTGAATCAGAGTGTAACTTCAGGAAGAACTCTTGGTGCCTGTGTGGAAACACTGAGCAGCATCTTGGTTGAGCAGCAGAAGTAACTTGCTGGATGTGGGCATGGAGCCTGGAATGTGGCTCAGCAGGGAGCAGGCTGGCCTCAGCACAAGCTATTTTTCCTGCTGCCTCTGGCAGGCTGAAGGTGATGTGTGCTGAGCTCAGGAGCTTGTCCTGGCTCTTGCTATGCCCAGAGCTCAGGGAGCTCTCCCTCTAGAGCCACCACGGGCCCAGCCTTAGCTGGGAAGGGCAGGAGCTCAAAGGCTTCGTGTTTCAGGGCCGTGGGGGACTCTGCCCATCACAGCCCAGCAGGGACAACAAAAGCCATGGAAATACCCTTTTCCTTTCAAATATTGACTGGTTTAGACTCTTTTTTCNACAGCCCAGCAGGGACAACAAAAGCCATGGAAGCTTTGGAGCTGAGCCATGGAAATACCCTTTTCCTTTAACATATTGACTGGTTTAGACTCTTTTTTTCCCCACTTGAAGTGTTTCCATGTTCAGCTGCAGAGGTAGCCCCAAGGAGCTCTGCCATGGAAAACACTTCCCTGGCCACAGAGCTTGCCCACATTTGGTCATTTGGATATCTAGTTCACATAAATTATATAATAAATATACTATAGATTAATCACACTGCTTATATTACATATTATGCATTGTGTATTAGATATTATTTATCAGAGAGTGTATTTTATGTATTAGATATTGCACTATATGGAGTATATACTGCATTTTGTGTGTAATACAGTGCATTTATGTGTTATAGATTGCATTATATGTGTTATATATTGCATTTTATGTATTATATATTGCACTATATGTGTTATATAGTGCATTTTATTTGTCAAATAGTGCATTTTATGTGTTACACAGTGCATTTGTGTTATATATTGCATTATATGTGTTATATACTGCATTTTAGGTATTATATATTGCACTATATGTGTTATATAGTGCATTTTGTGTGTCATATAGTGCATTTTGTCTTATGTTTCACATTATGTGCATTACATGTTGTATTTTATGTATCATATAGTGCACTTTGTCTTATGTTTCACATTATATGTGTTATATATTGTATTTTGTGTTATATAGTGCATTTTGTGTCATATACAGCATCTTATGTCTTATGTTTCACATTATATGTGTTATATATTGTATTTTGTGTTATATAGTGCATTTTGTGTCATATACAGCATCTTATGTCTTATGTTTCACATTATATGCATTATATGTTGTATTTTATGTGTTGTTTCACATTATATGTATTATATGTTGTATTTTATGTGTTATGTAGTGCATTTTGTGTGTTATACAGTGCATTTTGAGTTATATACTGCATTATATGTATAATGTATTGCACTATATGTGTTATATAGTGCATTTTGTGTGTCATATAGTGCATTTTGTCTTATGTTTCACATTATGTGCATTACATGTTGTATTTTATGTATCATATAGTGCACTTTGTCTTATGTTTCACATTATATGTATTATATATTGTATTTTGTGTTATATAATGCATTTTGTCTGTCATATAGTGCATTTTATGTGCCATATAGTGCATTTTGTGTGTTATGTTTCATATTATACGTATTATATAGTGCATTTTGTGTTATACTGTGCATTGTGTGTTATGTTTCACATTTTATGTATTATATATTCTATTTTATGTGTCATATGGAATTAAAAGGTCACCTCTTGGTTTTTTTTAATAAGGAAATAAAACCAACTAAATTTAGTAAATCAGTTTTCTGACAATTGCCTAAGCTCAAATTTTGCCATAACCTCAAGACATTTTCTTGGATTTCTTTGCAAATACCCCCCAAAAAATCCCAAAATAAATCAGAATGAACTGTTATTAGCATTGGGGGGAAAAAAATATACCACCCCAACCTCATTTTTACTAACCTAGATATGTGGAAATTGCTGAAATATTTGTTTTTATAGGAGTTTGGAATGAATGTTCAGCCTGAGGCAAAAAAAGATGAGCAGGACAAAAAAATTCATCCTCCCTGGCTGGAGTGTGGTAAATTGATAAATAACCTAAAATAGGCTATTTTAATGGGAAAATGTAGGGTAATTTAGCAATGAAGTCCAAATGGAATCAGATAAAATATTGCTCTCTGCCTCACATCAATTAGAAAGAAAAAAAGATAGCCTAGAGGTGAGAGATGGATTCATCATTTAATTCACTATTGACTCAATAGGGTCAGTTGAAGCAGGAGGGAGGCTGATGTTCCTCAAAGCATCTGAGGAGTGATGCTGGAAGCCATCTGTCCCTCAGCAGTTCCAGGGACATGGGGCTGCTGATAGCTATGCTTGCACTTGATGACCTTAGAGGTCTCTTCCAACCCTCATCATTCTGTGAGATGGAGACATTCCCCACCCCCAAAAAAAGGGCCAAAAGGAAGAGGCACTAATTCCATCCCTAAGGGAGGCAAAAAGTGCTTTCCAGCTGAGGAAGCCTGAAGCCTGGTGCTCAGGAAGGAGGGCAGGGAGAAACTGTTTGCTCCAGCTAACTAAGAGCTTCTCCACACAGGAAATGTGAGATCAATGAAGTTTGGGTTCATTAGTCAGAGAGCATTAAACCTTGGGGTGGCTGCCTTTAACCTTAGATGGTTAGAACTTCACTCTTCTTGAAGGAACACTGAAAAACTCCACACTAAACAAACAAAAACAACAGCAAGAAAACAAACAGACCAACCAACCACCACAGCAAACAAGCTGTGCCTCAGCTTGAGGTGCAACTTGCTGCCTTGCAGTTTGTGCCCAGTGCCTGCTGGCCTAGTGCTTGGCCCCATGGAGCAGAGCCTGGCTCCAGCCTCTTGCCAGCCTCCCTTGGGCTCCTGCTCTGCAGGGAGAAGGTCTCCTCTCAGCCTCCTCTGCTCCAGCCTCAACAAGCCCAGCTCCCTCAGCCTTTCGTCAGCAGGGAGATGCTCCAGCCCCTGAATCCTCTCTGGAGCTCTCTGCTGGACTCTGTGCAGGAGCTCCATGTGTCTCTTGTGCTGAGGAGCCCAGGACTGAGCCCAGTTGTGCAGGTGAGGCCTCCCCAGGGCTGAGGAGAGGAGCAGCATCACCTCCCTCCCCCTGCTGCCAATGCTCTTGCCAGTGCAGCCCAGGAGAGCATTGGCCTGCTTGGCCTCAAGGGCACATTGCTGTTACAATGTCTTACCTCCACTGCCTGGCCAGGCTCCAGCTCCTACATGCCCAGGGTAGCCCTAAAAAGCTAATACATCCAATACCAAATATCAAATACTTGTAATTGTTCCTCCTGTGTAGAAGCTGCAATCTGGGGACTGAAGATGAACAAGAGAAATCATTGTCCTCTGGTTCAGTAATTAAGGACTGCAGGAGGAGGCAGGGAGGCACCTCCCTAATGGCACCTGAATGCCTTTTGGCCAGGCATCTTCTGCCTTCTTCTTAATTACTTCTGCACTGTTAACCTTCTTCTGTGGACTTCTCTGTGGCTGAAATGATGCACAAGAGGCTGCTGCTTTGGTCAAGGCTCCAACTTCACTGGGGTCTGTAGGAATGACTCTGCTTGAAAAGACCTTGATTGGGAGCCCTTGTTAATGGGCCTGAGTTCATTAGTGCTTGGCTAGCCTGCTGATCACCTACCAACAACTCATTCTCAGCCAACTGGATTTATGAAGGAGTTAGGAAGCAGTTCTGGGCTCTGCTGATGCCTGTGGTGAGCACAGAACTGGGAAGTTAACACTTGATGTACTCATCATCATGGCTAGGCTTTGCGAACAAAGATCCTGGATTTGATGTACTATAAAACCAGATAAAAATACCTATCTGTGTGAGGGAGGCTGTAGGTATGTGTAACAAGAGTAGTAATGGGTGTGGAGAACAAATACACTGCATTTTGGACACAGACAGGGAGGTAAAAGAGACCAAAAATAGGCAGTTACCCTTGGGTGGTTGTCGCTTCTCCTGTCTCTCCAGCTTCTCTTTATCAGGCTCTGAAAGCAAGGAGGAGGGAGAATTAGGAAAGGATTTTTAGACAGCTGTAATATTTAGGTTTATCTTTATTTTTAATCCCAGTTTAGGGATCAAGGACTCAGAGGAAGACTCCTTTGCCTCATGCTGCAAAGCAAAGCACTGAGAGCTGCCTGCTAGAGGAGAGAAGCAGAGAATCATCCAGCTTGGAAAGGATCTCCAGGATCATCAATTCCAACCATCAAGCCAACACTGCAGGGATCCAAAGCCATGGAGCTGTGCTGCTTGGGGCCATGGTTAGTGGTGAGCATAGCAGGGTTGGGTTGATGCTTGGACTGGAGGAGCTCAGAGAGCTTTTCCAACCTGACTGACTCTCTGATTCTCCTTGAAGCTTTGTTACACTGCCTCTGCTTCCTGCCTACAGACACACTACACCAATTGAATTCCCCTGTTAATTATTTGCTGTTTTGGGGGTTATTTTTTCATCCCTCCAGGCTCTATGAGTAGTGAGCTGCAAGTTGCTCCAAGGCCCAGCTCCTGCCAGCCCCACAAGGCAAGCTGTCACCCTCCCCAGCTGCCACTCTCTGGATTAAAAATAGACATCAGCTGCACAGTGCCACATTTCTCCTGAGGATAGCAGCAGCAAGAGACTTGACTCCAATTCCTCACCCAGACAGCAGCTAGGAACACATTAGAGATGACACTCCTCTCATCCTCTCAAGCTCTTCACACCTTGCCCTCAGGATCTATTTCTCCCAAGTCATCAGGCTAATCAGCTGCCTCCTACCAATTAGAGTTGATAAACTAGCCCAGCTCTAGTCCTGTGACACTGCTGGCAAGAGCTGCCAGGGTTGGAAGTACTCACAAGCAAATGATTTAACCTCTGGTTCACCAGGACTCTGCAGAGGACTGATTTTCCTTTTCAGCCTTAGATACTGATAAGAGCAAACATGTCAGAGCCCTGTGGCTACTCTAAGAGATGATGACAAAGATGAACAAGTGGTAAAATTTGCTTAGAAAGGACAATATATTCTCATTTCAAGGGAGATTCCATCTGTTCAGTCCTGCCTTTACAACACAACATGCACTAAACCTGCATTCCATCCTCCATTCAGGTTGGGAAAGATCTCCAAGATCATCAAGTCCAAGCATCCACCCAACATCCCATGCCACCAAACCATGTCCCCAAGTGTCACCTGTGCATGGTGTCTGAACCCCTGCAGGGATGGGGACTCCTGGGCAGCCTGGGCCAATCCTAACCACTCTGGCACACAACAAATCCATCCTAATATCCAACCTAAACCTCTCCTGGAGCAACTTGAGGCCATTTGCTCTTGTCCTAGCACTAGTGAGCTGGGAGAAGAGCCCAAGCCCTGCTACCAAGATCATCCAATACATGTCCTTTGGAATGGTCAGTGAGGACACTACTCCCTTCCCTCCTTACCACTCTCCATGTTCTGTGTCTCTCCACAAAATCTGAGCTCTAAAGAAGTCACTGTCCCTAGTTAAGGAAATAAAACACTTATCCCTCCAAGTCCTGAGCACCAGAAGGGGAGAGATAACTCTTCCTGTCTGCTTGATGCCCAAGCCAACAATGCAACACAGCTCTTCAAATACAGAACTGCCTTAGCATCATTTCCTAAAGCCTGCTGCCACCTCCCAAAGAATGGGGATGGTTGCCTTGGTGACAAAGCTTCTCCCTGCTCCTGGTTGCTTCTGTCATTCTCCTAAACAGGAATTCATAATATTTGGGATTTATTAACAATCTGACACCTTGATGGAGATAAATTGCATGCTTGGAGCTGGACACACAGCTCTCTGATGATATTAGAGCTGCTTTGGCAGCTCAGCATGAAGATAGGAGGTGATTAGTGGAGAATTAAAGTGATTTGTCACCAAAGATCAAGCAGAGAGTGAAGAAACTCTCAGAGCAGGAAAAAAAAAGAAACCCAAACCAAACCTCTAGTAATCTAATCTGTTTGCTTATCTGAAATATCTTGGAGTTAGCCAAGTGTCACTAATTCCACTCTTCTCCATTGATCAAAAGCAGCACCAGTTGAGACCTAATTTATTGGAGCTGGGGAAATTTGGGCCATGATGTGTTAGAATTTAGGTGTCCCAGGCTCCAATTTAAGTATAATGGGGAGAAAAAACCCTATATATATATACATATACACACACACTTAGGTCCTATCAAGATGTATTTCCATCCTGTGCAAGCTGCTCTAGATTCTCCTGCTCTGGCAGGGGAAGCTGAACTCGATCTCCAGAGGTCCCATCCAACCCCTGACATGCTGGGATTCACTTCCAGGGTTTTTCCTCGAGGGATCCTGCTTGTAGCAGCAAGTTAGGGGAGGTTCTCAGTGTGCACAGATGTCAATAAAGTGGTTTTATTGTGTGTGTCTGAAGCATTTATACTTATTTCTGCCAAGAAAAAGAGGGCTATACTCTGGAGGGATAGCCATAATAGGTGTTGGGAACAGAGCTAAGGCATCTTAAGGCCCAGAAGGAGCAGTGTCCATGCAGATGGCTCTGCCTGAAGGATGTGATTGATCACCTGGTGGACCAGAGTCCTCTCTGCCTGTAGGGTGACTCCTCAAGCCAGGTGAGATATCTCTCCATGGGGTGTTGCAGGGCAGAGGAAGGGACTCAGAATTCTTGAAGTCATGCTTTGGAGGCAGTCTGGAGCAGCAGCATGGAGAACTGCTCAGCTGGGCTCAGAATCAGGGAGCAAACCTCCAGAAGTTCTTGTCTTGCACCATTCCTTGTGCTACATCAGCTACTTAGAATCATTCAGGTTGGAGAAGATCTCTTAAGATCATCCAGGCCAACCATCAACCCAACATCCCATGCCACCAAACCATGTCCCCAAGTGTCACCTGTGCATGGTGTCTGAAGCCCTGCAGGGATGGGGACTCCTGGGCAGCCTGGGACAATCCTAACCACTCTGGCACACAACAAATCCATCCTAATATCCAACCTGAACCTCTCCTGGTGCAACTTGAGGCCATTTGCTCTTGTCCTAGCACTAGTGAGCTGGGAGAAGAGCCCAAGGCCCAGCTGGCTCCAAGCTCCTTGCAGGGAGCTGCAGAGAGGGAGAAGGTCTCCCCTGAGCCTCCTGTGCTCCAGCCTAAGCAAGCCCAGTGCCCTCAGCTGCTCCTCAGCACACTTGTGCTCTAGAGCCTTGCCCAGCTCCCTTGCCCTGCTCTGCACACACTGCAGCACCTCAGTGTCCTTCTGGCAGGGAGGGAGGAGCCCAAAGCTGAGCCCAGCATTGGAGCTGTGGCCTCCCCAGTGCCCAGCCCAGCAGGACAATCCCTGCCCTAGTGCTCTTAGGACTGAGAAGAGCAGAGCCCCAGGAGATCTTCTCAATGCTGATCAATCTCTTAAGGCTGGCTGTGAAGAGGATGTGGCCAAACTCTTCTCAGTGGTGCCCAAGGACAATGAGCACAAACTGCAAGGCAGCAAGTTGCACCTCAAGCTGAGGCACAACTTGTTTGCTGGCAGCTGCCTGAGCACTGGCCCAGGATGCCCAGAGAGCTTGTGGAGTTTCCTTCTCTGGGGAGATTCCAAACCTTTATGCTAACAAATTTGGATTAAAGTGTTCCCACTCCAGTTGAAACCCAATCACTCTTCCTCAACAGGCAACAGATCCATAATTGCACATCCCTGTTCCCTTATGGTGTAGAATTTCTGTTTCATCTGGGTAAGAGTGCAAACCTTTTCTTTCCATGATGAAATGCTAGTTTAGAGTGGATGAGCTATTAGAGTATTGATCAGAGTCTGTGAAACAAGAGGAGGTTGTTAAAAGAACATTAATAAGAGAAATGGATGCCAGAGAAATGCAAAGAAAGAACCAAACAACCCAAAACCCAACCCACACAGATCAGAAAAACTCAGTTTCACATCAGAGAGTTGACTCAGTCCCTGATTTGCCTCTCTGTGCTTTACACAGAGCTATGCAAAAATGCTTTGGAGTGCAAGTGTAGCCTAAGGAGGCAGTGCAAACCTTTTAAGAGAGCTCCATAACAGCAACTCAGCCAGCCAGCAAAGTGAACATTACCATATGGCAGGAGAAAAGAGCCTGGATTCAGCAGGCATTGCCACTTTGGCCATGAATGGAGCTGCTCAATTCATTGCTAAGGAATACACAGATCAAACCCACTGGCAGCTGAGGTTTAGCTTGCAGCTCTGATGTTCTGAGTCCCTTTCCTCTATTCCACTGCCAGGGTTTATGGCTGGCAACTCTTTTTCTGCACATGAATATTATTACCTCCAGAAAACCCACTTCTTTTCTTCATTTTGCCAGGGTTTTTTTACTGTCTAACAGAAGGATTTCTAAATGACACAAAAATGACATCCTCATTTCCCCATTCTGCCCAGAAATGGAGTTAGTTGCCATGTTATGGGATTCTTTTTTCAGATGTTCTTCTGATATCAACTACCAAATGATTGTTTATATATGTTATTCATATATAACTCATGATGATGATGATAGTTACTCATATATACCTATACATATTGTTTATATATCACTCAGTTACTCATGTATAGATATGGAATACCACAATCATTTTGGGTTAAATCCGACACAAAGATATGGAATATCACAATCATTTTGGGTTAGATCCAACACAAAGATATGGAATATCACAATCATTTGGGGTTAGATCCAACACAAAGATATGGAATATCACAATCATTTGGGGTTAGATCCAACAAAAAGATATGGAATACCACAATCATTTGGGGTTAAATCCGACACAAAGATATGGAATATCACAATCATTTTGGGTTAAATCCGACACAAAGATATGGAATATCACAATCATTTGGGGTTAGATCCCACACAAAGATATGGAATATCACAATCATTTGGGGTTAGATCCAACACAAAGATATGGAATATCACAATCATTTGGGGTTAGATGCAACACAAAGATATGGAATATCACAATCATTTGGGGTTAGATCCAACACAAAGATATATTAGGATTTCTTCCCCCAGAGGTTTCTGAGGCATTGGCCCAGGGAGGTGATGGAATCACCATTCCTTGAGGGATAATGATGTAATTAATGACATTATCTATGTCACTAACATATTAGTTAATTGTTAAAGTGATTGGAAAACCTTTGCCCTCTCTAGCTCAGGCATCTCACCAACCTTTTTTCTGGGAAGGTTCCACTTCTCCTAAAGCAAGAGAAAAGAACAAATGTCAGAGGAGAGATGCTATCACCACTGGAAAAACCAAACCAAAGCACATCCTTTTCCTCATGTTTGTTCATTTGAATTTGAGGATAAAGAATTCTGCTCTTCCTCTGCTAAATTCAAGCAACTCTATCCTGAGATTCCACTTGGGTCAAAGCCTGAGCTCTCCACACCCTCAGGGAACATGCAGACCAGGACTATTTGCATCTCAGGTACTTTATGACCATTGCAACTTGCTTTAACTCAGTAAATAGTGAATTTACTGTAAATTGACTCAGAACAGGATGCTCACAGCCTCCCATGCAGCAGACTATTAGTGTGTATAGAGAAAAAAGCTCATACACACATTTAAATGGCAGCAAAACCTCAACTTCAGGACCAAACAGAAGTCAGTTTCAGCACGTGGTGCTTTCCAATTAAATTCTAATGTAGGCAAATAGGAGATAAAATAAACTACCATGAAATGAAGATAATGAAGAATGGCAGAGTCATAATTACTATTAAACTGAATTATTTCCAACGGGCCACCTCAAATCCCTTATTTTCCAATATATCATCATCATGGCTAAGCTTTGTGAACAAAGATCCAGGGAGGGATGATACTGCCATCAGTATACCAAACAGAAACACTCTAAATTCCTTACTTCATCTAATATATTTATCTTTAGATTCTTGCTGATTGATTAACTGCATTCCCTTTCTGTGCAGCAATAACCCTGATGCAGATTTGGGTGGTGGGTTTGAAGCACTGAGTGCAGATGTGCTGATGCTAACACTGAATCCTAGCATCTCTACTGTGATGGAAAGCCAACAAAGAGACCACTTTACTGATTGGGATGCTGTATTAGCAACAACATTCCCTTCTTTTTTGGCCTGACCTCCTCAGGATGAGCTGGAAAAGCTGAGGGAAGCCAGCAGAGTGGATGCAAAGCAGCAGCTCCAGAAGGCAATACCTTCATCAGTGTCCTCATCCTCACTCCACACGATGTCAGAGAGCACAGAGAAGAAGCCATAGAGCCAGTCAGTGGATTCTTCCAAAGTCTGGTGGATGATCCTCAGGGGTTCTGTGCTCAGCTTGTTGACAGATCTGCCTGAGGGCAGGGGTGGAAACAAAAGGTGCAAAAATGAAAGGATGCTCCTTGAGTGATTCAAGTTAATCTTCATCTTATACAGGGCTAAGTAGAGTGCCTCCCTTCACCAAAACCCATGGAGATTGTGCATGTTAATGTGTATTATTCCAGGGTTTCAGGGCAGCTCTCCTTCCTGTGCCAGGCTGCTATAAACTGTGTCCTACTCTACTTGCTGGTTGCAGAGTGATTGAGGACCCAGTGGCTAATTTGGGACAAGTTCTGGCTCTTCTTCTAATGCTTGATTGGGCAAAATAAATAGAGATTTACTTCTGCCTAATGTTCATCCTTTTAGATAATCTTCTTTCAGCCCATTTCTTTGCCTCTTGATGCCTGTTCAAGACTCAGTGCTGTCTGTGTCCCACCTCTTGTGTCACATCTCCCCTTGAACCCCCTCCCTGACACAAGTCCTGCCTAAAGCAATCCCTAAGCCCTGGTTTAACCACACAGATCATTCCCATGGAGGAAGAAAGCTAGATATACTTGGGCCAAAACAGACCTGAGTCCAGAATGAAGCAGGTTGCAAAGCCAAACTGTGACTCAGAAACAACTACTTTCAAACTCACTACTCCTGTGTGTGGTTCTTCTCTTACAATTCTCCTAGAGCTGCTTCCACATACCCTTGTGCACATCCCTAAGTCCTTAACTATAAGGAGTATCTCTAAGTATGCTTAACTAGTTCTGGTCTAACTGTTCCAGCAGACAAGGAAGCAGTTTAATGTGCTTCATCTTCCTGGGACCTCGAATGGAGGTGAGGTCTCTGCTCCCCACACCCAGAATCACTAAGAATGCCTGAGGACCCTCTGGGAGATGAATCAGAGCCCTCAGGGCTTGGTCTTTAATTCCTAACATCTTCCTAGCAAACTAGGAAAAGAGATTAGAAATTGGAAGTGTGCAGAGGCAGAATTCTCCAGTCCCATCTAGCCTAACAGGCTCACCTTGCCAATCCTCTCTGACATAAAAAGCTGAGAAGAAAACCCAGTTTGGGGCTAGGTAGAGGATGCCCTAGTGGTATTTGGAAAGGGAAATGTTACAGACAGATCTGTGAGGTCCATTCAGGGCCTGCTGGTAGGGACACAAGCCTGGGAAGTTCTTCCCTTCTACC
Organism: Bucco capensis; assembly: GCA_013396975.1. Classification (NCBI taxonomy): domain Eukaryota; kingdom Metazoa; phylum Chordata; class Aves; order Piciformes; family Bucconidae; genus Bucco; species Bucco capensis. The sequence continues at coordinate 76,517 of VWZO01011558.1, read as the reverse complement.
TAGTGCTAGCAGGGATGATGTCTCCTCAGAAACTCTAGCCCAGCTGAAGTGACAATTCCTGCTGATCAAACCCATGCTTCCAGCTCTCCTCACAGCTTGGAGAAGAGCTTGTTCCTTCCCCAGAAGAGCAAAACACACAAGAGACAAAGGAAATAAAGCAGTTGAGGAGTGGGGGGAGAACAGGTAGAGAGCAAGATGCCATGTACCTCACACACATGCAAAAGCAAGGATCCTGGCCATTTCTGCCTCATTTCCCTGGGTTTGAGCTCTCTTTAACTCCAACTGATTTGGAAATAGATTTCCTACCTTCCAAGGTAATTAATAAGCCACACTTGGTCTTTGAAATGAAACCAGAACAGGCTTCCACACTCCTTCAATCAGAAGATTGTTGAAATCAAGCATCAAAGTCACTTCAACTTGAGTAAAATCATGATATTTCCCAACAGAAGAACCCCTTCCCCCCCCCATCAGGTCAGAGAATGGATCCTTTTGGAACTGGGACTGGCTTAATCAAAGGAGGAGGGATGCTGTAATGCCTCCAGCAAATCTGCTTCTGTGTCCTTGGTTCCTAGCAAGCACACAACACAAAGTGACTAATGGATTTATCTGTGCACATCACTTCAGTCATTATCCCCTAATCTTAATAACTCTGCCAGGAATGGAGTCTCCTATCCATCTCTTTCTTTGCTTGTCTGATAGTTACATCTCTACTTAGACCTATTTTAACATTGATGGGTTTTATCTTTTAATGAATTACTTCTTAATTGTTGCCTTTGTCATCAGTTCCATATTTGGACTCCAGAGAATGGAATGCAATTAAATCACCAGTGATGGTAATTCTCTGGGTGTAAAGATTGAGCTGTGAGAGAGAATCTAATCCATTGGTGGTGACAAGGTAGAGCTGATGAAGACAGAGAAGCTCTGTCATGTTTGATAAAGCACAAAGGCCTAACACCAGTTAGGATGAAATTGATCCTAGTTTTAGTCAAATATTCTCTGATTAAAACAGAAATACTGATAATTTTTGGAAGTTTATGTAATTTTAAGGTTTGGTAGTAGTAGTTTGTTTCTGCTCTGTGGCCTTCTGAGGAGTAATATCTAAGGAATCAAACTCAATAGACACATCAATTCTTCCATTATTCATATTCCAGTTTATCATCCCTGAGGTCTGATCTTCCTATTTCATAGGCTAACCTTTTGGTCATGCTTACAGCACTAAACTCTGGTGGATCTCATCGAATTAGAAGTGGTAGAAGAATAATTTCCTCTTGAATTATAAATATATTGAATTATAAGTATAAAAAACAAGGCCAAAGAAATCTCAGGCTCAATGTTTCCCCAGTAATTTCCATTTTAGAAGGACTTAAAATTTCATTATGACAACTCCAGGCTGTAGTTTCAATCTTCTCTGTCTCTTAGATATTGAGGTCAAGTCCATGGAGAAAACCTCACCTGAATGGGGACAAAGGCATTTTTATCTAAGAGGAGGAATAAAATGGTTAGAACTAGGTTCTACTTGCAAACAATTTGGGAAGGAATTCACAGACTGCCCCAAAACACCAAGTAAATTCAGGTCCTTGTGACAGTAAAGCTCAGGGTGAGCTTGGGTTGAGTTTCTCTCAGCTGAAAGCCTTGAGGGATCAGCCCCTAATGAAGAGATGTTTTCTGAAAGAGCCAGACAGTTTGTCTAAAATCATGTGAAGCTTCATTTTCTCTCATCCTGGGGATCCAATTCTCCAGGAGCCCAGATCTGAACTGCAGATCATAAAGGCAGAGCTGTTAAATAATTCTACAATGGCATATGATCAGAGGGCTGGAACACCTCTGCTCTGAGGACAGGCTGAGGGAGCTGGCATTGTTCAGCCTGGAGAAGAGAAGGCTTCAGGGCAACTACTAGTGACCTTCCAGGACCTAAAGGGAACTTCCAAGCAGGCTGCAGAGGGCCTGTTTGCAAAGGCCTGCAGGGAAAGGACAAGGGGCAATGGTTTTAAATTGGAGAAGAGTAGATTTAGACTGGATATTAGAAAGAAGTTGCTCCCCACGAGGGCGGTGGAACACTGGCCCAGGTTGCCCAGGGAGGTGGTTGAGTTCCCATCCCTGGAGGCATTGCAGGTGAGGCTTGCCAGGGCTCTGGGCAAGCTGCTCTAGTTGGGGATGTCCCTGCCCAGTGCAGGGGGGTTGGACTAGATGAGCTCCAGAGGTGCCTTCCAACCCAAACCAGGCTAGGATTCTATACCAAGGGTGACAGAAGCATCTCTCAGCTTGCCAGCAAGTGTCCTGCCTGAGCGAGTCTCTCTGCTGCCAGATCTCTGTCAGGCATGGTGTGAAAGCCAAGAGGAGACTCTAGCAATGCCCTTGGCAGCCCAAGAGCTGGGGTTAGCTAGAAGCAGTGCTGCCAGGTGCTGGTGGCCATGCTGCCCAGCAGCTCCATGAGTGCATGCTGGGAACACTGCAGGCAACTTTACCAGGGGCTACACAGGGATCAGCACAGTGCTGGGCACACGAGCCTAGAGACCATGGCAACAGGAGGAACCCCAGCAAGGCCAAAGGAGAAAGAGGAAGAAACATTGTTAGCAGGAATCATTGAAGCATCTAGGTTGAAAAAGAGCTCTAAGATCGTCAAGGCCAAGCATTGACCCAATGCCCTCAAGCCACTAATCCATGTCCCCAAGTGTCACCTGTGCATGGTGTCTGAACCCCTGCAGGGATGGGGACTGCAGCACTGCCCTGGGCAACCTGGGCCAATCCTAACCACTCTGACACACAACAAATCCATCCTCATATCCAACCTGAACCTCTCCTGGTGCAACTTGAGGCCATTTGCTCTTGTCCTAGCACTAGTGAGCTGGGAGAAGAGCCCAAGGGCCAGCTGGCTCCAAGCTCCTTGCAGGGAGCTGCAGAGAGGGAGAAGGTCTCCCCTGAGCCTCCTGTGCTCCAGCCTAAGCAAGCCCAGTGCCCTCAGCTGCTCCTCAGCACACTTGTGCTCTAGAGCCTTGCCCAGCTCCCTTGCCCTGCTCTGCACACACTGCAGCACCTCAGTGTCCTTCTGGCAGGGAGGGAGGAGCCCAGAGCTGAGCCCAGCATTGGAGCTGTCATCTTGGTAACTGCTCTTCAACAAGCTGCAGGCTGCTCCTAGGTCTCCTCTTCTCTAGACTAACAGACTGAGCTCTCTCTCTCTCTCCTTGCCTCATTGATATGCTCTGCATAATTCCTAAAAGTTGAACTTCATGGGATTTCAGGTAGAGAAATGGGAAAGAAATTGCATGCAGTGAGTTATGAAAGAGAGGTGTTCTGTCAGGGAAAGTGCACTGAATATTCTCTGTTTCAGAGATGAAAAAATACACAGTGGAATATCATTTCTTTGCCATCTTTCATTTCCATCTGAAAAAGTAGGAAATTAATTTTAATCATGCTTTGAAAACTCAACTTGCAGCCCTGAAAATAACTATTCACTTCATTTTATGCAGGTCTGCTTGTGTCAAACCCAAGGGAAAACATCCCTGCCTTTTAGATTTAAGGAGCCACTTCTAAAATACACTCCACAGTCTGCTTTCTGTGGGAAAAGATGGGATTACCTCCACTGGAGGGAAAGAGCCAAAGTGTCAAGGGATATCAAGAACAGCAGCCAGGTGGGAAGTCTTCAGCCATTCCCATGGGATATTTATCTCTCAGTGGGGTTTAACCTGGATAAATCAGGCTGAGGAGGAGGAACTCAGGAGTTGAAACCCAAGGGTGGTGAGAAGAGCTGTGTGGCTGTTGTTCTATTGATGTAAACAGAGAAAAAACAGCCTAATAATCCTAGTCTGAGTTTAGCACTGCCTTCTCTTAACACTTCCCCCCTGAGACTGACTTGAAATGCTGCCTTCATGAATCCCTGTGGAACAGAAATCCCTTTGGGAAGGAGAAGAAACCACCCCAAGGACTCCAGACACTGAGGTATCATCTCTCAGAGAGCTCCACAAAACATCAACTCACCCTTGGAGGTCAACTCTTAGATCATTGGATTGCCACAGCCTGCTCTCAAAATGTCATTTTCCACCCCAAATGTGGAATTTAAGCTGATTGAAGCAATATTGCCTGAACATCAGCTTTCCACCTGCTTAGTCTCCAGCACAAATCCAGATTCTCCTGGCTCAGCATGACCTTCACTAGTCTATGGAGCTGACAACCAGCTCAGGAATGGCTTAGCTTGGGAGTTGAGGCTGAGTTATGTCCTGGTTCTTGGCTGCTGATTGAAAACATCTCAAGAACTTGACTGAGAGTGAATGTGGAAAACTAAAGCACAATAAGAGTGATTTTTATCCCACTTGCTTTATATCTGCATGGTTGCTTGAAGTGTGTGATGTCCAAATTAAAACCTGTTGCCTGTTTTGGGGAGGATCACCCCAAAACAAGGTTTTGTTGGGCCTCAAGAGACTTCCTGCTGGGAAGAAAGGAGCAAAAAGCTATGGAGAGAGGCTTTTGATAGCTTTTTCTCTCCACATTCCAAGCTTCTGCCTCATCCATTGATCCAGGATTGGTGGCTTTCTTTCCAGATCTATGTCTCAACAGCTTTTTTGAAGTCACCCTTGAGGTCAATTTTGATAGATAGCAGGACAAAACCCCTATGGATTTATCAGGAAACTAATGAAGCCCAGGAAATTAACCTGGGAACATCAGCTCAGTTGGGTTTGAACGCAAAGGCTGAAGGCTGGTTTTCAATTCCTAGTTAATTTTGGGGACAGATGTGATAACTTTAGAGCTGGAGTTCTTATTTCAGGAAGAAAAGGACCTAAATCACTTCTGCCTAAGTGCTGCCATTCCCTCAGCCCTGGGGAGCCTGGGCCAGTGCTCCAGCATCCTCTGGGGGAAGAAGCTTGGCCTGAGAGCCAACTGCCAACAGATACATTTTCCAGGTTGAGGATGGGCTGCAGAATGGAGAGATTTCAGTGCTAGAGATGTATGAGGTGGGAACTAACATGTTCTGCCATTTCTCACAGCATCTCCTCTCCTGCTAAGCTCAGCAGAGACACTGTGCTCTCCTCAAGAAGCTGAGAGGAATATTTACCTAGAATCATGGAATCATCATGGTTGGAAAAGAGCTCTGAGCTCCTCCAGCCCAAGCATCCAGCCAACACTGCCATGCTCACCACTAAACCCTCTCCTCAAGCACCACAGCTCCATGGTTTTGGACACTCCCAGGGATTGTGAATCCATCACCACACCTACAGGCTCCTTAATAAATGATTAAAGTTCCATACACAAGATATTGAATCAAATAAGCTGATTTTTACCTGCCAAGTCCTTGTAGTCCACCAGGTCAAACATCACCACAGCTACTGCTGACCAGGTGACAATGAGAGCAACGACCAGGAGCCACGCTGCTGGGGAGCTGAAGGTTGTCACCAGGTCTTCTGTGACTGATTTCCTGCCCACTTTGGTGGAGGAGGAGGAGGGAAGGGATCCATTCTTCCCATCCACCAGTGTGGTGGTGGTAGACATGCGTCCTGGGGACAGAGAGAAAGGAAAGAGAAGGTCATTGCACCTGTGTGTGCTTCCCTCAGCTCTCCCTTCTCCTGCACAAGCATCCTGACACCTTGCTGCAAGCCCTGCAAAGATTCTCAGCTTCTGCTGCCCCTCTGCTCTGCCCTGGGGAGGACACAGCTGCAGCACTGGGGCCAGGGCTGGGCTCCTCTGCTTAAGAGACACAGGGAACAGAGCAGGGACACTGCAATGCTGAGGGCACTGGGGCAGCTGTGTGCTGGCCACAGGCTGAGAGAGCTGGGGCTGCTTAGGCTGGAGCAGAGCAGCCTGAGGGAGAGCTGAGCAATGCTGAGCAATCCTTACAGGGTGGGGGGCAGGAGGCTGGGGCCAGGCTTTGTGCTGGGGTGCCCAGGGACAGCACTAGAGGCAATGGCACAAACTAGCCCCCTGCAAGTTCATCTGAACAGGAGGAGGGTGCTGGAGCACTGGCCCAGGCTGCCCAGGGAGCTGCTGGAGTGGAGATTCCAAAGCCAACTGGACACATCCTGTGCAAGCTGCTCTAGCTTCTCCTGCTCTGGCAGGGAGGTTGCACTAGATGAGCTCCAGAGGTCCCTTCCAACCCCTACCATGCTGGGATTCAGTAACAGGTTAAAACCAGGCCCCTCAAGTCCTCCAGAGCTCTTTGCCACACCACTAAGACACATTTACTCTCCTAAGCCAGATTTCACAGCCAACCAGAATCCAGGTCAGTTTACTTTGGATGAAGCTTGCAGTGGATCAGAAGATTCAGGAGCAGATCAGTTGTCATTGCTTGGAGGGAGGCAGCATCCCTCAGAGGCCTGGAGGGTGCAGCTGATGGTTGTTGCCATTTCAGCCATCCAATTTTAATCCAGCAGCAGCAGCAGATGTCTGCTAAAGCCTCCTGGCACTTTGGGTTGTGATTGCTATTGATTTCCAGTGAGGATGGCAACTTCCAAAAGTGATATTTTGACACAGCACAGGACTCTGGGGATCTCTACCTCTGCCTCCACCTCATCATGCAGACACAAGCACCTCAGCAGTGTCACCAGTGTCACCTTTACATCAACAGAAGGATTTGCAAAGCTCCACAAAGCTAAACCTCTGAGATGCTTGCTGTTCCTCTGGTTTCAGAGTTGTCACTTTGGGTACACAACCTGAAGATCTCCTAAGTATAAAATAAACCTTGACAATTGATGACAAGCCAAAGAAAACCACTAATTCCAATGTAATTCAACAATTCCCTGGATTTATGTTATTTCACATACAAAAATCCTCATTCTGCCAACAGAACACACACACACAGTAGAAGAAAATAACCCCAAATAGTCATCCTGCAATGGCTTTTTGAGGCTGGGCCTGTGAGAAGCAGAGGGCTAGGTAGGCTACTAAGGAGAAAAAAAAGAGCTTATTCCCTTATAAATAATAATAATAATAGTGTTACCAGGGCAATTGAGTTGGGAAGTGAGAAGCCTGAGTGCTGGTGGATTGGAACTTGCCTCTTGCACTCCCCTGAAGGACACTCCAACAAATAGGCTATGGAGTATGCTGCCTGCAGGGCATTCATGGCTTCTGATTGACCTCTTCCACTTCACCTTGACTATTTAAATGCTAATTAAGGGAGAAGAAAAGTGTATTAATTGAGACTGTGTGCTTAGCACTGCCTTGAGCCTTGGGCTTTCTCCTGGTGACCTTCTCAGTGCATCACTGTTGGGACTGAGCAGGCAGGAGCCAGGAGGGTAGTGCAGGGACAAGAGGACAAGGCATGAAAAGCCTTCAGTGAAGAGGTGAGCAGTGGCTATCTGATCATCACACAATAATCCATGCAGGGGAAATGTTTTCTAGCAGAAGAAAGGACTCTGCCTACCCCTATCCAGCTGACATCCTCCTCTCTCCATCTCTCTGCTGTGGTTCCTGCACCCCTTGGCTTGTGCAAATGGAAAGCAAAAGACAAGAGTTTCTCCTGTGGTTGATGGCTTGCAATAGGAGAGCAGTAACAATACACTTCTCTGCTGCCATCTGATCATTAATGATCAGAATCCTATGATTTTCTTGGGTCCAGAAAGCTTTTGCCTCAGCCTAAGCAGGTAGGCAATTTTCCCATTGCTTCCACAGGCTCTTCAGTGACCTTTTCATCTCCTTTGCACTTTTATGTGGGAACAGGGAGAGGAGAGATCCTTAGAACCCCCTGCACACAGCCACACCAAGAGCTTTTCCACCATCTCCTCTTGGCCAGCAGCAGAGGCCAAGAGATGCAGGAGCTGGACAATGACTACAAGAGCTCAGGGGAGGAAGAGCAAGAGAAGTCCAGCTGGGTCCAACCTTCTGCTCTCCTCCCAGTGCTGCTCAAGTATGAGATGAGAGTGGATTTAAACCCAATTCTTAGGGCTGAGCTGTAGTCCTGCTGAGGCATCTAGTGAGAGCCACTGATAGGGATGATGCTGAGGGCTGGAGATCTATAGGCAAGACTCTTTGAACACTGATGGATTGATATAGGGAAAGTCAACTTGGATAGGCAAATTGAGAGCTCCTCATGGCCTGGAAGAGACTCTGTGAGTGATAGGACAGTGACCAGGCCAGANTGGACACAGTACTGGAGGTGAGGCCTCCCCAAAGCTGAGCAAAGGGGCAGGATCACCTCCCTGCTCCTGCTGCCAACAATATATGTGCTGGGCACCATCTCCTGAGTGTGAAGGAGCTTCTGCAAGCAGCAAAGCTAATTTAGAGCTGCAGCAGAGCTCTTCACTCCACTAGGTCCTTTTCCTTTGCACCATGGAGGAATGAATGCAACAGAGAGAACTAAAAGGGGATAAGATGTGAGAGGAGTTTTCAACAACCAAGAGCACACTCTGCAGCCTCCTGAGCTGAGCAGAGTGCTCGAGAGTCTGTGCAAGCCAAGACACAAACCTCTCCACACAGATGTGTACACACTGGCCAGCTTCTCCCAGCTCAGAGGGAGTTTCCTGCAGGCTCAGCAAGCTGGGCCTGGGAGGGACCCTTTGGGGATTTATTGGTGCCTGATTGTTCTCCAAACATAATCATCTTCTTGATGAAAGGTGCAGAATAGGCTGGGAGATTATGCAGCCACCAACTCTGCATGACAAAAGAGCTACAAGAGAGATTATGGAGTATGGAAATGAACTGAATGATTGCACTCAGCAAAAAGGCATTTCTAATTACATAGGGTGCTGGGGACTTTTAATTTCCTCTTCTCTGCTGAGAGTTGCATTGGCTTTAATTTTGATCAATAGAGAGCATCTGATCACTGAAAGGAAGTAAATTGCATTCATCTTTCCCATTCATCCTCCAAGAAATGATGGACCTTGATCTTTTGATCTCCTTGATCTCCCAAAAGAGGCTGGGAGGATAAAAGATCCATCTTATCCAGGCTTTTCATTAGCAAAGGAAGGGTGTACTTCAGACAATAGCAGTAAATAATAATACTAACAGCATCACTACTAATAAATACTAGGAGATGATAACTAGGAGTTATTAATGTTGCATTCTGAGAGGTGGCAGGAATTTGGGGACTGTGATAAGGGGTGAGCAGACTGTGCCAAGGCAAGTGTCCTCCAAAGTCACTCTGGCATCCTCCATCCCAGCTGGAAAATATAATCACACAATCACTAAGGTTGGCAGAGACCTCTAAGAGCATCAAGTCCAAGCATCTCTATCACTGCCATGCCACTAACCCATGGCCCTAAGGAGAGCAGCTAGATGTTTCTTAATCCCTCCTGGGATGATGACTCCAGAACCTCCCTGGGCAGCCTGGGCCAAGCCTGAACAACCCTTGCAGGGAAAAAAATCCTCCTGATATCCAATCTACCTCAATGTTATCTCTCTTTCTTCCCCACCAGTGGCACAGAAGCTTTTCCCTTTAGGAAGCTGCTGCTTCCACCCTCCCTTGCCATTGAGTTATTGCAACCATTGCCATGCCAATCTCTTGGGAGGATTAGGAGGATTCTTAATGGGAAGGAGCAGCAAGAGAAAATGAACTTCTAAGAGACAAATCTCCTATCTTTATGCAAATGCCCTTCATAATAAAAAGGAGAAATAGAAAATAAATGGATTTTTTTTTCCCCACATGGAACAGTCATTTCCAAGCCTGCTGTGAAGGGCTAGTGGCTTTAAACAAAAGAAACATGGAAAACTCAGCAACTAAGCTCCAATGTTTTTAAATACCTTTCTTAATCTATTTTCTTTTTATTATATACTTGGGATAAATCACTCTGTGAAACAACTAATCAGCTGAAGCCCAGCAGTTCCTCACCCTACCTCAGGAATACTAAAGCAAAAGACTTCCCAACCTCACATTTCTCCAGCTAGCTACAATTCTTGGTCTGTAAAGGATTACATCTTTGGAATGTGAGTTCCTGGCCTCTTGTCCTAGGTTGAGTCCAAACAAAGGATTCCATGCACTAGGCATCATATCCAGTCCCTGAATCTCCCACCCCAAGCTTGGGCCTTGAGGTCTCTTCCATCAAGCCTCAGAGCCAAGCAAGGCAGGGGCAGATTGAGCTATTTAGCACCCAATTCACAGCAAATACAAAGAAGGAGAGGTTTGGCCTTCACCCTTCCTGAAGGCTGAGCACCTGAGCCTGGTGAGGCTCAGCAGCCCAAGATTCTCTCTTCCATCTCCATCCAAGAGCTCCAGGATGCAGCCCTGACTCTGATTCCCATCTGCTGCCAAGTCCTCCTGCTCCAGCATCAGTGCTTTCCCTGGAGTGGGGGAAAGGGATCATAGAGAACATCTGTCCCTGGATTAGTGGTTGGCCCAAAGCTGACCCTTGACAGCTCTCTCATTGCTTGGTTCTGCATCAAAGCATTAGATCCTGAGACAAAACAGGATTCTGCTCTATATGATCATGGAAGACTAAGTAACACCTAAGCAGGCATCAGCAGAGCATTCCTCAAGGCTCAGAGATCCATCCTAGAACAGAAGAAAGAACCTTTCCACATTTTTCATGGCATGGTCAGTCCAAAAATCATTCCCAATGTCCAAGTCCTGCCTCAGTGCTGCTTAAAACTAAGTGGTGGCTCCTCCATCTCCTTCCTGCCAACTGGAGCTGACAGACAGCTACACCAGTGGAAAACTTGGACCTGGTTGGAAGGAGAGTTTCCTCCTTTCCTCCCATGGATGTTAAATCAAATCATCTCTAGCATCTTCTGTAAACATGCACAGAGCCATCGCCCAACCACCCAGCTTTCATTCACAAGCTGGGACACTTCCCCTACATCCTCTGCAGCAGCAGATCCATGGAGCAGGAGCTCCACAGGAACAGCAGCTGCTGCAGACTTTCCATCCAGCTTGAGAGCTTTGGATGAGCAGCAGACACTTGCAGGAACTCTCTAATGTTCCTGGCATCTCTCCCCAACCCTTGCTCTTTTGTGCTTTGCTCCCTGACTCTCCTGCTGAAAGGACAAGAGGAGACCAGAGTTGCATATCTATGCCTGAAGTTCAACCAGGATGTCTGAAAAGGAGAGTGATGCATATTTCATCTCTCATCCAGCAGAAAAAACTCTTTTGTTCCATAGCAATGAAGTAGAGAGAGCAGCTCAAAGGACATTTTTCAGCCTGCTATTGCTTTCCAAATAGTCATGAATGCTCCAGGTTTGGAGCAGTGTGGCTGAAAAGGTGCCCAGAGGAAAAGGAGCTGGGGATGCTGGTCAACAGCAGCTGGAGATGATCCAGCAGTGCCCGGTGTGGCCAAGAAGGCCATGAGCATCCTGCCTTGGCTCAGCTCTAGTGTGGCAGCAGCACTAGGGCAGGGATTGTCCTGCTGGGCTGGGCACTGGGGAGGCCACAGCTCCAATGCTGGGCTCAGCTTTGGGCTCCTCCCTCCCTGCCAGAAGGACACTGAGGTGCTGCAGTGTGTGCAGAGCAGGGCAAGGGAGCTGGGCAAGGCTCTAGAGCACAAGTGTGCTGAGGAGCAGCTGAGGGCACTGGGCTTGCTTAGGCTGGAGCACAGGAGGCTCAGGGGAGACCTTCTCCCTCTCTGCAGCTCCCTGCAAGGAGCTTGGAGCCAGCTGGCCCTTGGGCTCTTCTCCCAGCTCACTAGTGCTAGGACAAGAGCAAATGGCCTCAAGTTGCTCCAGGAGAGGTTCAGGTTGGATCTTAGGATGGATTTGTTGTGTGCCAGAGTGGTTAGGATTGTCCCAGGCTGCCCAGGAGTCCCCATCCCTGCAGGGGTTCAGACACCATGCACAGGTGACACTTGGGGACATGGTTTAGTGGCATGGGAGTGTTGGGGCAGTGGTTGGCCTTGATTTTAGAGCTCTTTTCCAACTTTAATGACTCCATGATTCTCTAATGTCTAATCTAACTATCTCAGTGCCTTCCTCTGGGTGCAGTTGTTCCTCTCCTCTGCCCACCTTTTCCAACCACTTATCCACATTCTTTATCTGCATAAAGCTTCTGGAAAACTCTCCATCTATGCTACTCAGAATGCCACAGCTCCTTCTGCTTTCTTACTGCAGTAGAAGTTCCAGCAATGCCCTGGAGCTTCTGGAACACAAATGCAGCAGCCTGCCCTCCTCAGTCTGTCAGCATAATGAGCAGTGAGAGAGATGTCCTGTGCTGATGGAGAAGCTGACAGCCCTTCCTCGGTGGGGAAGGAAGCTTTTAGGGAGCTACTTAGTTATTCTGGAGATATCCTTGCAAAATTTTGGCCACTTTTATCTGGTGGTCAGAGGTCTATTCATCATCTAACCTCCTGTTCATCACCTAACCTTCCTTTCTTCATTTCCTTTGCTATTCTATCAAGAGAATGCAGCTTCAGCTGTAATTAGAGAAGTGATAATCAGTCCAAAATGGATACTTCTACATTTATTGAGGAGGAACATTTACATTACAGACAATATTTCAGCCTCAGAGCTTCCCCTGACTCTATTCTTATGGCCAGGGAACTGAGAATCTTTCCTTCCCTGACACAATTCATCCCCCCAAAAAAGGACAATACCTTCAGAATACTATTAAAATATGATGGGGGAAGGCAAGAATAGGCACCAAATGGATCTATAATAATTGAAGGACTAATAATGACTAAGATTCAGAACAGGAGATAATAGAAGTAGGCCAGGAGATATTAAGTGCATTTGCTATCACTTTTTTGGGGGCTCTTTTGTGAAGGTAGTGCTTTATTTAAACCTCAGGCCAGGTGCCACAGAGGAAGAAACTGTTCTTCAAGCAGGACATGTTCCAGGCCCAGGAGAAGGACTGGAAGCAGACCAGCCTGGCTGAACAGAGAACTTTGGCTGGCACTCAAGAATAAAAGAGTTTATGACCTTTGAATGAAGGCTCAGGCAGCTCCTGAGGACTGCAAGGAGCTCATGAGGATATGCAGGGAGAAAATGAGAAGGGCTAAAGCCTTTCCCTAAGGGGAAGTCCTGCTTGACTAATCTCATAGCCTTTTATGATGGAATAATTAGATGGATAGATGAAGGGAAGGCACTGGATGTGGTTTTTCCTTGACTTTAGCAAAGCTTTCCATACTGTCTCCCATGGTATCCTCATTGCCAAACTTAAGTGTGGATTGGGAACTGGCTGAAGGACAGAGCCCAGAGAGTTGTGGTCAGTGGAGCAGAGTGTAACTGGAGACCTGTGACTAGTGGTGTGCCCCAGGGCTCAGTGCTGGGGCCAGGACTGTTCAATATATTCATCAATGATCTGGATGAAGGGGGAGAGTGTTCCCTCAGCAAGTTTGCAGATGATCCCAAGCTTGGAGCAGTGGCTGGCACACCAGGAGCTGTGCTGCCATCCAGAGTGACCTGGACAGGCTAGAGACATGGGCAGGGAGAAACTTAATGAAATTTAACAAGGGGAAGTGTAAAGTACTGCATCTGGGAAAGAACAAGCCCATGGATCAGTACAGACTGGGAACTGATCTGTTGGAGAACAGCCCTGGGGAAAAAGCTCTAGGAGTGCTGGTGGCTAGGAGGATGCCCATGAGGCAGCAATGTGCCCTTGTGGCCAAGAGGCCAATGGCATCCTAGGATGCATGAAGAGGAGCGTGGCCAGCAGAGCCAGAGAGGTTCTTCTCCCCTCTCCTGTGCCCTGGGGAGGCCTCCCCTGGAATGCTGTGTCCAGTTGTGGGCCCCTCAGCTCCAGAAGGATAGGGAGCTGCTGGAGAGAGTCCAGCCCAGGGCCAGCAAGATCCTGAAAGGAGTGGAGCATGTGCCCTAGGAGGACAGGCTGAGAGAGCTGGGTCTCTGCAGCCTGGACAAGAGGAGACTGAGAGGAGACCTCAGCAATGCTTAGAAATATGGGAAGGGTGAGTGTGAGGAGGAGAGAGCCAGGCTCTGCTCCAATTGTAGGCCAAGAGGGAATGGGAGCAAGTTGGAGCAGAGGAGGTTTAGGATTAAGCTGAGGAGGAACTTGTTTGCAGTTCAGGTGCCAGAGCACTGGCCCAGGCTGCCCAGGAGCCTGTGGAGTCTCCTTGTCTGGAGCCATTGCAGAGCTGCCTGGACACATTGCTGTGTGAGCTGGTCTAGGTGCTCCTGCTCTGGCAGGGGGGTTGCACTAGATGAGCTTTCTAGGGCCCTGCCAACCCCTAATCTACACTGTGATACTGTAACTAGAACTTGATCTGGCTGCTGATGTAAAGGACAATAAAAGATGTCTCTATAAATGCAGTAGCAGGGAAAGGTTGGCCTTGGGCTCTTCTGCCAGGTCTCTAGTGCTAGCACAAGAGGAAATGGCCTCAAGCTGCACCAGGAGAGGATCAGGTTGGGTATTAGGAAGAGTTTCTTGGCTGCCAGAGTGGTTAGGCATGAAACAGAAAACCATGATCAAGACTTTAGAGGTGTGAAGATAGCTAAAGAAGTCCCTGAGCTGCTAGAGAGCAGCAGATGGAGTCAAATTCAGCTAACCTTGATTTTTGAGAGCATAACCTCTCACCTGTTTGCAGCAAAGGCACCTTCTCAACCTCAAGTTGTTTCACTATTTGGGCCCAATTATCTTACTCTATGTCAAGAAATAATTAGGATTTTTTTTCCTTTAAAAGAAAGTAGAATTGATGTTTTCTTTCCTAACTTTTAACTAAACATTAGATGGAAGAAAATAAGCTCCAGCAGTGCTAGATTCTTGGAGGATGCAGTGGCCAGAAACTGAATTACTAATGGTATGGAATTGGTGCAATAAATCAGTTAGCTTATCAAAACAGCTTCTATTGAAAATTGACTTTTCCTCTATATCCTGTACACTTGCAGTACACTAAGAAACCATTTTAAAAACACTGGGTTTGTAGCATTTTAATGGATTTCCAATTTTCACCCTAATGAAGCTTGAGAGAAGTAAAAATGAAATCATTATCCAGTAAAAAAAGGTACTAGTTACCATTCCATATCACCAAATAAACCCATCTGAAGACTAAAAACATGGATAAATAGCTCCTGAACTAGAGAATTAGTTAATAAATGGATATTTAAGGGGATTTGTTGTGTCTAAAATGCACAAATAGAGTGAAAACTGCTATATTTTAACCAGCCAGCAGGAATCAGTGTCTCTTTTCCATTCTTTGGGGAAAAAGATGATATATCCAGAGATAGTAATGGCTAAAAAAGGTACCCCCAAAAAGCAATAGTAATGGCTAAAAAAGGACCCCCACAAAGCAATAGTAATGGCTAAAAAAGGTACCCCCACAAAGCAATAGTAATGGCTAAAAAAGGACCCCCACAAAGCAATAGTAATGGCTAAAAAAGGACCCCCAAAAAGCAGTAGTAATGGCTAAAAAGGAACCCCAAAATATTCAAATCTAGATTTTTTTTTGTTGTTCAAGGATTGGGTTCCTCAAGATATGAATTTGGATTGTTGAGAAGCTAAGTAGTTGCAGACAACTGCTAGTTAAATCCCTGGGAATGGATCACCCCAATAACTTGAGGACACTGATAAGCTTTAAGCACCTTTCTCATGATATCAATAACCTGCCAATATTTTCCAAATGCAATAGCTCTCTGAATTTCTAAGAGGTTCCCTAATAGCTCAGAGTTTCCCTGCTCCAGCTCCACATTCCTAGCTAGCACCAAGATTTTCCTCTTTGAGTTGTTAACCCTTTCCCCTTGCCCTATCCCTCCAAGTCCTTCTCTCCATCTTTCTTCTAGGCTCCTGTAAGCACAGGAAAGCTGTCATGAATTCTCCCTGGAGCCTTGTCCAAGGCCAGCTCTCTGAGCCTGTGCTCCCAGCAGAGGTGTTCCACCCTCCGAGCATTCCATGTTCTCCTCTGGAGCTGCTCCATGGCTCTGCTGTGCCCAGGACTCCAGCTGAGGTGTCCCCAGAGCAGAGCAGAAGGGCAGAAACACCTCTCTCCACTTGAGAAATGAATCATCTCATCTCATTTATTCCTCTTGGTGCCTTTTGCAGTCAATTCCCTGAATTCCCATGGGAAGCAGCTATCTTCTTGCCTCTGCTGTGACTTAGCTCAACTTTTGGGCCAACTGGAGGCTTGCTGTTAGCTTCTGGCCATCAGGTTCCTCAAATCCTTATGATTTTACCCCCTGGCTCCTCTGTGTTATCAGCTTCATGTGTATTAATCTGGCTAAATCTGCCTTTTGATATGTTTTACCTCTTACAGCTTCTCTGAGTCTATCCAAGAGCCTGAGCCATCCTGAGGTGCAGGAGCTCATTTGGATGTTGTGGCTGACAAGCTCTGTGTGGCCCTGGGGCTAAGCTGTCTCCTTGCAGCAAGCTGCCAGACAAAGGACATGTGGAGCTGCACAGCTCCCAGCAGCAAAATAAGGACCAAATTGTGACTGACTGTCACTTTTCTGTTGGACTCCTGCTTCCCTCATGCTCCACTAGGGAAATAAGAGGTGGCAGACAAAGAGCTGGCAGAAAAAGCTTCTCTTTCCCCTCCCTGGCTGAGATGAGTGCCTTGCAGCAGCAGAGGTGAGTGTCTCCCTTCATCCCTGGGGGGGAGGATGATGTGCCAGGGGACAGGCATCAACCTGGCACTAGAAAAGACCAAATTGCTGGAGCTCTCTTGCCCTTACAGGTGAAGCTGTCTGTGGCTGGAAGCTGTTTCTCAGAGGGCTTTGGGTGACTCCAGCCCAGTGTCCATAACCAGAGCAGCACAGTTACTTGCCCAGGGCTCTCTGGGCAAGCTCCTAAGCACTCCTCAGGCTGAGTGTTGTTTGCCTGCCATAAGTAACATTTCCAGCTCATGAATGCAGAGCTCCAACATCACCCAATCAACTGGAGACCATGCCAAATAGAAGCAAACTAAAACCAAAGCACTCAAGAAAAGGGAATGAAAATCAACCCAATTCACAGTGAAGTCCTTGGTCACTACAGAATACTAGTAACAGCTGAAATCAGAGAGATAAGACTCATTAAGCTTGGAAAAGACCTCTAAGATCATCAAGTCTCACCATACTACATCCCAGCTCCTGAGTTGCTTCACTCTTTGTGACTTTATCAGGATTCAAGTGCTTGTCCTGATGTTCCTACCTCTGCTTTCCACTCTCAGCCACACAGCAGCTGGCCCCAGAGCCAGGAAGGCTCCAACACTGCCATGGTTCAGAGGGATGATCCAGCCCTGCTGGGGCACATCTCAAGGGATCTTCTCCTGGCAGCCCATGTCCATAACCTGGTCTGTGCAGGAGCTCAGCCAGCTTCTCTTTCAGGTCCAGATCACAGTCAGGACAATGACACTAAGCAGCTTAGAAATGTTCACCATCAAACACACACCTAGTGGCATCCCAAGCCACATGTGCTGAGTGTTCACCTCAACAGCTACAGCTTGCTAGCTGTGAAGGGATCCCTTGGGAAAGACAAGAGGAGAGAGCTCTGAAAGCACCAATGCCCTTAGAGAGCTGGCAGGACCTAGATCTCCTGCTGACAAAACATTTAGGAGAAGATTCCAAAGGATTATCTTCAGCATCCTCATGTTACAACCACAGAAACAGACCCTTAAAAGGTGGAAGTCTTTAGAAGTGTATAAAAAAATAATCAGTAGAGATACTAAGTACACTTAGAATCTGATGTTATTATTATTGTTGGTTAGGGAGAGTTTATCTGCCAGAGTGGTTAGGATTGGCCCAGGAGTCACTATCCCTGCAGGGGTTCAAACCCAGAGAGGTGACACTTGGGGACATGGAGTTTGTCTTTTCCAACCTTAATGATTCTCTAAAATCACCCAGGAATTGTGTCAATCAAGAGCTATTTTAATTGGGTTTGCTTTGTCCAAACTCTGTGCTGCTCAAGTTTAACTCTGAACTTCCAAACTGCCCAGAGTAGCCCCAGAGGAAAATAAACTGCAGGGAAACATTAGCCTCAGGCTGAGTGTTGTTTGCCTGCCATAAGTAACATTTCCAGCTCATGAATGCAGAGCTCCAACATCACCCAATCAACAGGAGACCTTGCCAAATAGAAGCAAACTGAACAAACCAAAACACTGAAGAAAAGGGAATGAAAATCAACCCAATTCAGCTAAACTAAACTAATTATATGCCTTATTTCCTTCTCCTGCTGAAGGTTAGCTTGCTGTGGAACTGATTTTCCTTCTCACCTGAAGCCTAGTCCTTACACAGAAATCAAACAGAGAAGCCACAGACACAGAAATCCCTGTAAAATGTAATAAAAGCACTCTCAAAAAACCTTTTCAGAGCCTTTGTTTGATTTTTATTGCATGTTAGGGTAATTAATTCTCTTTCTATAACAAGCTTCATGAAAGAGAAATCACTTCCAGCCTGATTGTAAAGTCTTCTCCTTTTACAATTAATTGTAGACTAAATAATCAGCATTTAAGCTGCAGCAAGTTGGGTTTTACACCCAACTCCTCTCTGCCTGTGGTTTAGGAAACATTATTCTGCATCTCAAATGAGATTTCAATAGGAATGGTCAGGAGACATTGAAGCAGATGAAATATTCATCTCTTAGACCATGCATTTCTTGCTTGAACACAGTTGCCTCTCATCCTTGCCAAGCCTAGCTCTGGTCTACTTATCCCAGTGCAAGCTTCCCTGCTTCCTTGAGAGCTTCACCTGGCTGGGAGTTGCTTGTTTTGACCCTTCAGGAACTCCATGTCCAGCTGACAAAGATCAGGGTCACTACCCCAAGCTCTTCTCTTTGGGTAGAGGAGATTAGCAAAGCTTTGCCTGAGCTTGAGCTCTTCTTGTCCCAGCCCAGGGAAGCAGTGTTGCTCTGCAAGGGAGACTAAAGCTATTTGGAGAGGTCTAGCTTCAGCAACTAGGCTGGAAAAGTGAGAGGGAGATCAAGGAGAACAAAACAGAGGGAAGAAAAGCATACAAAAGCAACCCAACAGGCAAAATGAGAGGAGAGTGGAGTGCAAGCTAAGAGCAACCAAGCCTCCTGAGCCTTCCAGCTCCATGACACACAGCATTTTGGGTTAGTTAGACTTGAAAAGAGTCACCATACCTTCTGCTGTAATCTCTGCCATGGTGCAGCTGGGAAGAGAAACTCTCCTGCAAAGGTCAAGAGCTCCTGTGGCACCTGAGCTAAGCCCTTCTGGCTCCCTTGGCTCCTGCTGGAGCTGCTGCAGGAGGAGCAGGAGGAGGAGGGAGGTCCTCTGCTTGTTCTAATTGTGGTCTTTCTTCTCCTCAGCCTCTCTGAACTTTGTTTCCTCCTAGAGCAACCTGAAGGCAGCACCTGCAGCTCAGGCTAAAGTGTCAGCTCCTAACCAAAATAGCCATGCCTCAGGGCCAAGCTGCAGCATGGCTTGGCTAACACCCTACAAACCAGGCAAAAGCAAACATTCCCAGCTCCAAACAGGATAGAAACATAGGAAAAGGCAGGAAAAAAATCCCTAACAACCCCAAAAAAACAAAGTAGAAGTGTTGAAGCTCCTGCAGCTCTTCAGGGACTCTGCCAGCAAACATGACCTAGAGAGTTCAAGGTAACCTTATCCCATCCCAGCTCAGCTTTATTCTTAGCACACTCAGTGCTTAGCACATTCCTGCTGCCCTTATTTGGCTTGGGGAGGGTCCTAGGGAGCTCAGTGACCAAGGGGGAGGCTAGATTTGGGGTGATTTTCTCCACTTTGCTGCTTAGTTACCCTTCAGAGGTGGTTAGGCAGCACTTGAAAGCTCTGCAGATGCTCACTGCTTCCCTTTGGGGTTTTGGGGGTTCTTGGATGTGCTGCAACCATCACCCAGGGATGTGAAGCTCCTCTGGGCATTAGAGAACAGGGTTATAGATGTAAAATTAATAGTTTAGATAGTCTAAATGCATGAAATTAAGATGCCAAGCCATTCAGGGGATCAGATTTTTTTCCTTCTAGGTCTGATTCATGGCAATAAGCAAAAGAATCAGTGATACTAAGCAAGCTTTTCTCCAACTGAAAGCAAGCAGAGGCTTCAAACAATTTAGAGGAACAAAAAACATGAACAATTTCAAGAAGAATAATGATTTAAGAAGCTGACCAAGGTTTTTCTTGCCTTCCTTGCAGCTTCACAGCTCTGGAAATAAGGATGTGGGTAAGAGCTTGAAAATGAGATTAGCTGAAAAAGTGCCCTGGAGCCAACATAGCTCTGGAGAAATGTCATCCTCACTTGAAATCAGAAACCATCTCAGCAGTTCTGCCCAGGGAGCCTAGGCTCAGCTCCTCTCCACTGCAGGGGCTGCTGGCATTTGCACTTCTCATCTTCCTCCCCCAGCCCAGGAGGGGTAAGCACCTGGCTGGCTGGCACAGGGGAGGCAAAGGAATCTATGGAGCCAGTGGAGAAGATGCAGAAGTGGAGTCCTGAGCTAGATGGAGCCACCAGGATCACTGAATCCAACTGCTGTGTGTGCCCAGGACAAGCCCAAAGTCATCCCGTGTGGCTCAGAGCATTGTCCTGCTGCTGCTGCCATTCCCTCAGGCCTGGGGAGCCTGGGCCAGTGCTCCAGCATCCTCTGGAGGAAGAACCTTGGCCTGAGAGCCAAGCTAAGCCTGCCCTGGCACAGCTCCATGCCATTCCCTCAGCTCCTGTGCCTGGGCCCCAGAGAGCAGAGATCAGCTCTGCCCCTCTGCTTCCCCTCAGCAGGAAGCTCTAGCCCATGCTGAGCTCTCTCCTCAGTCTCCTCTTCTCCAGGCTGAGCAAACCAAGTGATTTGAGCTGTTCCTCACACAGCTTCCCCTCCAGACCCTTCCCCATCTCCAAGCTCCTCTTCTGGATATCCTCTAGTAGCTTCCTACATTTCTTAATGCAGAGCTGTGGCACTCAGGGTGAGAGGTTGATGGCTGGACTTGTTGAGCTTAGAGGTCTCCTCCACCCTTCATGACTCTGTGAATCTATGTCATGTCTCCCTGTTTCCATCTCTGCTCTCTCCCCTCCATCCTGGGCTGATCATCTGGCACCACACTATCAGAGGAGAAGCAGGGAGAGAACTCAAGTGGAAATGAGTTTTCCACAAGGCATTAGTCAGAAAGAACTGTTTGGTGCTCACTGCATCCCTTCAATATGCACAAGATTCCTTGTGGGAAGCAGGCTAAAGCTGTCAGATGCACCAACACCTCACAAGAGGCACAGCTGTAGGCAACTCTGGTGGGTGTCACACATTTAACCTTGGCTTTGTCCTTCTCAAAAGGAGCAAAAGAGTGGGAGAGTCACTGGAGATAATCAGTGCCCTGCAGGAACACAGAGAGCTAAGGCAAACCAAGGTCTGCTGCTCTGGTAGAACCAGAGGATCATCAGGGCATCTCCTATTTACTAAGACAGGTATAGAATGAAAGGGAAAAGAATACAGAGCAGGCCAAATAGGGATGTGAGCTCTAAGAAAGGAATTCCATGACATCAATCAGATTGACTTAAGCTGGAGGTTTGTTACAGCAATAGCTATCTATTGTTTTCTCTTTGTTTCCTCTTCCTCCCTCATTCTAGTCACACTCTTGGGCAGAATGGCAGATGACAAAATCCACTTGGCTGTTTATTATTATTATTATCATCCCTCTTTCAAGAGGAAATCTAAGCAGGGAGCTCTTTTAGCCATGAATTAGTAAACCCAACCTTAGCAGTGCTGACAGCTGCAAGTGTCACCCCCAGAAAAGTCTGCCTAAAAAACACAGGAGCTTTGAGAAGTAGTGCTGGAGCATTAATGCCTTTCCCACTCATCACAGGAGAGGTGGACTAATTTTCCTTGAATAGCACATCACCCTTTGTCACTGTCAATCTCCTTAGCCTCATGCCCAAGCTCCAGCACATGTCCAAAGTCATCTTCCTAGTGCAAACCAGAAAGCTTTTCCTGAGAAGAATTGCTGCTTCCTCCTCCCTGAACACAGCCAGACCAAAGGATCCTTAAGGGACACTTAAACTATTTTATTCCCCCCCCAAAAAAGTCACACTTCAAAGCAAAATAAAAGCATTTACCCTGTAGACAAAGAGCAGCAGCTCCTCAGCTGAGTCCCTGGAGCTTGGAAAACAAAGCAAGGACATTGAGGACTTTGGGAAGCTCCCAGCAACATTCCCAGAGCCTGAGGAAACTGCCACACAACTGGGACAAGTGGCACAAGCCACAGGTGCCAAGGAGCTGAAGAGCTTGTGCAGGCAGACTGAGATTTTCCTCTCTGATCCCTTGTGGTTCTTGCCCTGCTCAGCCCAGAGCTTGGCTCAGATTCAGGCCTGCTGGAAGGCTTTGGGAAGCAAATAGAAGCTGAATATTTGGATTCCACTTCCCCTAACAATGCTAGCAAGGAAAAAAATCATGTTTCTTGTTACTTAGGTAACAGACAAGGAAAGAGGAGAGGGTTTGGTCTCCTCAGACAGGGAGCTAGGGGTTGGCTTCATCTCTGCAGAAACTCCTTTTCCTTACATTTCAGAGGAACAAGACAAAATGTTACCTGTCCTACAAAGAAGCAGCAGAGCATGACAGGTGAGTAAGGCAACACCTTGTTGTGACTGTAATAAAGGCTAAAAAGCATCCAAACTAGGCAAACACAGGACTTGGAAGGACAAACAAGATGCACTTTTCACATCACCAGATGGGAGCTAATGTTCACAATCAGGTTTATGTCTCATCTATATCAGCTTGGATCCAAAACAGCACAGCCAGCAGCACTAGGGCAGGGATTGTCCTGCTGGGCTGGGCACTGGGGAGGCCACAGCTCCAATGCTGGGCTCAGCTTTGGGCTCCTCCCTCCCTGCCAGAAGGACACTGAGGTGCTGCAGTGTGTGCAGAGCAGGGCAAGGGAGCTGGGCAAGGCTCTAGAGCACAAGTGTGCTGAGGAGCAGCTGAGGGCACTGGGGTGAGAGCAGCAGGTATCTGCTGCATCCCTCTCCCTTAAAGACAAAACCACAGAATCTCNGTGCAGTGGCACAATCACCTCTCTGGCTCTGCTGGCCACGCTTCTCTTGCTGCAGCCCAGGATGCCATTGTGCTTCTGGGCTGCCAGCGTGCACTGTTTGCTCATGGCCAGCTTCTCAGCCACCAGCACCCCAAGGCCTTTTCTGCAGGGCTGCTCTCAAGAATCAGCAAGGTTGGAAGAGACCTCTGAGATCATCAAGCCCAACCACCCACCTACCCCTGACCAAGACATCCTGATGAGATTGTGTGGCTGTCAGAAGGCTCAAGCAGAGCATTCCCAGCAGCAGCAGCTCCTCAAGAGGCTCAGCAATGCCTCTCTGTGTGTATCAAGCCTGAGCTGTGTCAAGAGCAGAGCATCTCCATCCCATCCTCTCCTCCTGGTTGTGCATGCAGAGGGAGCAGCTTGATTGGAAAGGAGAACCTTGCCCAACTCTCTCAAGACTAAAGTGTTCATACAAATCACCCTGTTAATTACAGAGCCTCCAAATTATGCAAATCATCTTTTCAGGGGGGAATTAATCAATGGTAATCACTTGAAAAATAGCTTTTAAGTGGAGATGGTGGAGTTTTATTTCCCCCCCCCTATAAAAATGTGCCATAGTAGTTAAAATTCTCCTGGTGAGCTCCCAGATGAAAAGGTCTGGGTTTGTTTCTCTTTCCTAGTGGCAGACAAATTCTCCCTGGGTTCTCCTGGTGTTGAGCAACAGACACAGTAGGTGATCACAGGTGTGAGCCTCTCCCTCTGGCTTCACAGCATCAGGAAGGTGGGAAGAGACCTCTAAGCTCATCAAGTCCAAGCATCCCTAGCACTGCCATGCCACTACCCCATGGCCCTAAGGAGAGCAGCTAGATGTTTGTTAACCCCTGCAGGGATGGGGACTGCAGCACTGCCCTGGGCAGCCTGGGCCAATCCTAACCACTCTGGCACACAACAAATCCTTCCTAATATCCAAGCTGAACCTCTCCTGGTGCAACTTGAGGCCATTTGCTCTTGTCCTAGCACTAGACACCTGGGAGAAGAGCCCAAGGGCCAGCTGGCTCCAAGCTCCTTGCAGGGAGCTGCAGAGAGGGAGAAGGTCTCCCCTGAGCCTCCTGTGCTCCAGCCTAAGCAAGCCCAGTGCCCTCAGCTGCTCCTCAGCACACTTGTGCTCTAGAGCCTTGCCCAGCTCCCTTGCCCTGCTCTGCACACACTGCAGCACCTCAGTGTCCTTCTGGCAGGGAGGGAGGAGCCCAAAGCTGATCCAGCATTGGAGCTGTGGCCTCCCCAGTGCTGAGGACAGGAGGATGCTCATTCTCTGCTCCTCCTGCTCACACTAGCTTTGCTCCAGGCCAGGATGCTGTTCTCTTTCTTGGGCACCTGGGCACTCTGCTGCCTCATCTGCAGTCAACTAGCAAGCAGCAGCCCAGCTCCTTCTGTGCCAGCACCAAGCCAACCACTGTGCCCCAAGCCTAGAGCCTTGCATGGGCTTCTTGTGAGCCAAGGGCAGGCCCTGGCCCTTGGCCTTGGAGAAGCTCATCCCATGGATCCAGCCTATCATGCCCTTCTGAGCAGGATTTCAGATGGGGATAAGAACAATAAGGTTGAGAGAGAGAAATATTCTCATTTATTGGGTATTTTAAACCCATCTTGATACAAAAGGAGTTGCTGTTATGGAAAATCTCACCTTCTTTCACACCCAGAGTGTAAAAAAACCTATTTCCACATCTGAATCCTATCTATCAGAACAGCACAACTCTAATAATATCATCCTATTTCCATTAGTTGTTGTATTTTCTACCCAGATTACAAAAGAACAGAATATTGTGTGGCAGCTGGGGTGGAGAGAGATGAGAGAAGTGTTGTAGAGCAGCTCACCAGGCTGCCTGCAATCCTTGGGAATTCTACCATCAAGAAAAATTAGTGCCTTTTCCATCAATTTGCAGGAAGCCATGGGAGGAGGGAAATGTTTTTAATAGCTGGA
The DNA here is from genome assembly GCA_013396975.1 of Bucco capensis. NCBI lineage: Eukaryota > Metazoa > Chordata > Aves > Piciformes > Bucconidae > Bucco > Bucco capensis. The sequence continues at coordinate 51,839 of VWZO01011558.1, read as the reverse complement.
AGGAATAGGAAACTTTTGCTATGAAAGAAGCAGATTTCAGGGAGATTTTGATATGCAAACTCTGTTTTAGCACTTCTCACCTGGGGACATCTCCACCCTCCAAAGAATCACAGAATTCCCAGATCCCAGCATGGGGAGGGTTGGAAGGAACCTCTGGGGCTTATCCAGTGCATCCCCCCCTGCTCCAGCAGGGTCATCCCCAGCAGCTTGCCCAGCATCACCTCCAGGGGCCTTGGCAATCTCTGCACACCAGGAGACTCCCCAAGCTCTCTGGGCAATGTGTTCCAGGATTCTGACAACCTCACAGCAAATATTTTTCTCCTCCTGCAGATTTGGAAGCTCCTGGGTTGCAGTTTGTGCCCATTGGCCCTGGGCAGCCCTGAGCAGAGTGTGGCCCCAGCCTCTTGCCCCCTGCACCCTTCAGCTCTTGCTCAGCATGGAGCAGCTCCCCTCTGGCTCTGCTCTGCTCCAGCCTCAGCAGCCCCAGGGCTCTCAGCCTTTCCTCCAGTGCCCTCAGCATCTCCCTAGCCTCTGCTGGACTCTCTGCAGGAGTTAAAGATCATCAAAGCCCTGGCTGCTTTGCACTAGTGGTGTAAGAAGGGATTTTTCTATTAAAATGCTGTCAAGGTTCAGGTTTGGGCCAAGCACCAAGCCAGAGACAGAGCTTCTCTGGTATCTCCTCTTCCCCCAACCCAAGAGGGAAAAGGGGACATTAACAGAGAGAGAGACTTGGGGATTGGAAATGAAAATTAAGCTACTTGAATGAAAATAACAACAAGAAAATAAAGTATATATATACACACAAACCCAATAGCAGAACCAAACCTCCTTGCTGGCAACTACTCCCCATCAGCACTGATGCTGCAGCAGGAGGACTCACCAGCAGATGGGAATCAGGCTCAGGGCGGGATCCTGGAGCTCAGGAACTCCTGGATGGAGCTGGAAGGCAGAACAGAGAGAGTCCTGGAGGAGCAGAGCTGAGCTGCTGAGCCTCACAAGGCTCAGGGTGCTCAGTGTGCCAGGATTGAAGGCACAACACAGAGTCCTGAGGAGCAGAGCTGGGCTAGTGATCTTCACACAGCTCAGGTGCTCAACCTTCTGGAAGAGGGAGGACCCAGGCCTCTCCTTATATATATACATATAATATATACACTACTTGTTAATTAGCTGCTAATTAGCTCAATGAAACACCTGTTTGCTTAGGTCTTGCACCTCATGCAAGAGACTCCAAGGCCCATGCTGGATATCAAAGCCTTGAGGACTGAATATGACCTAGATGGTATGGAATAGCTCAGTTGGACTCAAACTAGGACAAATGTCTTGTTTTATTGGAAGTGGATTACACCAACAACCACATAAAAGCCAAAAGAGTGAAATGCATTAAAAAAAACAAACCCAACCCTCCCCCCATTGATCCTCCTGCTCCCCAAAACCCTGCAGGAGCTGGAGCTGATCCCACTTGGCTTGAGGTTCCTGCAGGAGCTTCAGCTCCAGAGCTGTGCTCAGGGCCTCAGCACCTCAGGCTGAATCTGAAAGATGCATTTTCAGCTGCAATTCTCCTGAAATGAAGTTCATGTCACATTTGAGCTAATCACCATGGAAACCTCCATTCATTTGCCTCCTAATTGGAAACCTTCCAGACCTGGAAAATGTTGTACAGGCTGAAGGCTGCACAAGTTCTCATTGAAGCAATTGGCCTTTTCTTTTGTTGTTTGTGACAGGAAATCATGGCAATTTTGGCCAAATCCTTAGAGAAAAGGTATTTTTCCTGTGAAATCTGTCTTTGCAAGTCTTTGTCCTGCCCTGGTGGGACTTGTGGCCCTAGAAGATTGCTTCTTCAAGGCACCTGAATACTCAGACACAAGTGAATGCTGCTGCTTAAAAATGACTATTGAGTATTGCTAAATGCAAAAAGCTTCATGACTATTACTAGGACCCACACAGATCTCTCCTAAAATTCAGATGCTGCTGCTAATCCATCTATTTTCCATCACCTTTTTACCTGATATGTCAATCAAAAGCACAAATCACCCTTTTTGGATGCCTCTCTGGTATATGTATGTCAGTTTGGTTCAGGATGGCCACAAATTCCAGTTGGATGCAGCATTCCAGAGAGGAAGCATTCAACTCACAGCTCCTAGATGATTGCTTTGTCTTTTGTGACTTTTGTCCTCATTAAGGTTGGATAACACCTCCAACACCATGCAGTCCATCCATGAACCCAACACTCCCATGCTCACCACTGAATCATGTCCCCAGGGGTCACCTCTCCCTCCAGGGATGGTGACTCCAGGCATTGCCTGGGCCAATGCCTAAGCATTCTGGCAGCCAAGCCATGGCAGAGGTCAGATAGCACCATATCCTGGTCTTTTTCCCCTTGAGACTGTTGCAGATGTCCATCCTGAAGGCAGCTAGAGCTAGCCACTCACTTAGTGTCAATCCAAGCCTGCCAGGCATGGCACAAGGGAGTCCCTAGTGATATACCAGGAGAGATGAAGAAAAAGCAAGAGACAGAGCCATTTGTCACTGTAACAGCTACATTTCCAATTAGCCTCTTTAGCTACTTTTATTGGATGTGCCAGGGGTGTTTTTATTGCCTTTTAATGGAATAACACAAATGCTTGATGGAGATGATGTTAAGTGAGGAAACTCTGGGGTTGGTTTTTTTTTCACCTACTATGCTAAGAGAATAACATTTTGTATTCTTAACTCCTTTTTGCCTCTATGATTTATTTGGGATTTCTTCACTTGACTTCAGTCATAACCAAAGCCTTTGGATGCTGTGTCAGGAGCTGCTTTGCTCCACTTGGAGTAGGAAACTCCTCTTTGGATATGACAATCTATCCCTCTGGATTTTAAGTGGGGAAGGACCTTTGGTGTAGCTCAGCTTCCATATATATATCCAGGAAGAATTCAAATCAAATCCTGCTAATAATAATCCTAATAATAATCCTATTTAATCCTATTTATGACTAAATAATATGGGGGGTTAAAAAAAAGCTAGTTAGGGAAAAGATGAAATCATGAGAGTGACCTGCAGAGAAAATGGGGAGAGTCAGGAGAGTTCAGAGCCAGGGACCACATTGATTGGACAGAAATGACTGAAGCAGGTGGGAAAAATCATGGAAAAGTGGGGAAATAGCTTTGTGGAGTGATGAGAACTTGGAATTCACTCAGGACAAACATTTGCTCCTTGCTTCGAGGAGAAGCATCTCTGCTTTGAAATGAGAGGGTGGAGTGTGCCTTTCCTCTTCATTGCAGCACCTCAGCATTCCTGGAAAGAGACTGTTATTCTGTGACAATGCTCTGTTCAATTCATATCATCTCTTAATCAAATGAATGTATGCTGCTCTCCCAGGCACTTATTAATTGTTTGCCTCAAGCAGGGCTATCAGGGCTATAAACATCTCAGTCATCTGGAGATGATTCAGAGAGCTTTGCTAATCACTGACTTGAGTAAAAGCTTGGATTTGACTTGCCCTCTGGGATAATAACTTACAAGGAATTGGGTTAAACTGTCACACAAATTCTTTACTAGGCTTACAAACCTCACCACAACCAGGACAGAAATGTCCTGCTGCTGGGAGGTTTGGTGATCCTGCTCCCAGGCTCGAACACCTAGGCAAAGATTCAGCTCATTCAAAGCAAATGTAAGCAAAATGAGTTCAAGCAGTGCCCTTCAGGCTCAGAATATGATGTGATGGATGCTCAGGGACACCTTCTTCTGCAGAGTCATGAAGCCAGGTGCCCAAGAAGGCCATGAGCATCCTGCCTTGGCTCAGCTCTAGTGTGGCAGCAGCACTAGGGCAGGGATTGTCCTGCTGGGCTGGGCACTGGGGAGGCCACAGCTCCAATGCTGGGCTCAGTTCTCTTCCAACCTTAATGATGCTGTGACTAAAAACCAGAAGGTGTTTGGTTTCTTGGATGCAGAAATCATCAGTGATGCTCCTGTGATACTCTACTGCCACAAGACCTTTGCTGTTCAGAGGGAGTCAGTTGTTTTCAAGGCTTAAGCTGCAGCTGGAGAAGCTCCAAACCATGACTTGAAGTGACAATTCTGTCTGGGAATGTGGGTTTAGAACTTGCAGACCTTGCCCTATTCCCTCTGAAGTCAATAGGTGTTTAAGAAACATCTAGCTGCTCTCCTTAGGGCCATGGGTTAGTGGCAGGGGAGTGATAGGGATGCTTGGGCTTAGATGAGCTTAGAGGTCTCTTCCCACCTTCATGATTCTGTGAAGTCAACAGGATCTTGGCAATTGAATGGAGTGTGAAAAGAGCATCCCTGGAGTTTTTCCAGTCACAGAATCCTAGGATCAAGAAGAGCTGAGCTTGGAAAGGCCCTTGAGGGAGCATCTGGGAGAGCCTGGCTGAGAATGACTCCCTCCTCCTGCTAGCCTGCTCAGCTCTGACTCATTGTCTGGGGTGTATAGTTGAGTTTAGCTTCAGAGTGAAAGCCTGGCAACACCTGGAGCAGAGCTGGGCAGAGGATGGATGGATGGATGGATGGATGGATGGATGGATGGATGGATGTGGGCACAAGAGGCATGTTCTCCCAGAGAAATCTCTTTGAGACACTGCTCAGATCCTTCCTCTTGCATCTGAAGTGCAATGCAGCAGGCAGGAGAGCTCTTTGGGATGGCAGAGGGGTGAAATCCTGCTTCCCTTCATCAGCAGCTAGAATCCTCCAGGAGTACAGGGCCTGACTGAATAATAATTCTACTTGGAAATGGAAAGCTTGGGAGGGCAAATTTCCTCCTCCCTTAGAAAGAAGGAGTTGGGGTGAAATGAGTCAGCTCCCAATTCAGGAGGCTCCCTTGTTGCAGAGGTTGTGCTAAATATAGGTGTGGAGAAAACCTCCACAAAGCTGCAGAAAGAGCTTGCTTTGGAAAAGGCTTTTTGGGCTTGGGAGGCTTCTCCCATCTCTTAACCAAATGCCTAATGAAAGGCAAATTCCAGCAGGTTACAGGCCCCCAAAATCTCCTGGTTCCAGAACATTAGTTGACAGATTGGGCTGATTTGAGTCAGAAAGAAGATGAAAAGAGAATATTATTCCATTTCTTTCCCCTCCAATCTTTCCCTCCCAGCTTCAGAACACTAGGAGGGAGAGACAAGGAAAGCAAGCATCCATCTAATCCAAATTTAGCAGGTTTTTTGGCCATGAAGACAGGTTAATATTTTTGGGGGGCAATGCCTATTTTTCCCCCTGCAGCTGGAATTTGGGCAGCACACAGCTGTCTGCCACAGCAGATGTTTCCTCCAGGCCATTCCCTCCCAACTGAGCTAAAAGAAACACTTTTTTTCTCCATGAATACAGGGAGAAGCTGGAAATGAGAGAGTTTGAATCCAAATGCCAGGAATCACTGCTCCAAGCTGGCTCAGAGGGTACAATTTGGGTGTGGAAAAGGGTTTTTTTCCTCAGTTCTGATCAAGAGACATTATTATTTCCTCCCTAGCAAGCCAAACAATAAAGATCTAGCTGGCAGTTGGAATGCTGAATGGAAGAAATCAAGTGTTGTTCATGATTTTCTATGAATATGAATGCAGTCATCATGGTGTCTTGGATGCTGGAGGAATGAAACCATCTGGAGAGTTCTCCTGGCTTGGATCTGGCTGGAAAGAGAGGAGAGGAGAGGAGAGGAGAGGAGATGGAACAGAGAAGAGGAAGAGGAGGAAAAGGTGAAGAGGAGAGGAAGAGGAGAAGAGGGGAGAGGGAGAGGGAAGGAGAAGGAATAAGAGAAGAGGAGAAGAGGAGAGAAAAGGAGGAGAGGAGGAGGAGAAGAGGAGGAGAAGGGAAAAGGAGAAAGAGGAGAAGAGAATGGAGAGGGAAAGGGAGAGGGAGAGGGAGAGAAGAGGGAGAAAACTCATACAAATAATCTTNTACAGGACCTGACTGAATAATAATTCTACTTGGAAATGGAAAGCTTGGGAGGGCAAATTTCCTCCTCCCTTAGAAAGAAGGAGTTGGGGTGAAATGAGTCAGCTCCCAATTCAGGAGGCTCCCTTGTTGCAGAGGTTGTGCTAAATATAGGAGTGGAGAAAACCTCCACAAAGCTGCAGAAAGAGCTTGCTTTGGAAAAGGCTTTTTGGGCTTGGGAGGCTTCTCCCATCTCTTAACCAAATGCCTAATGAAAGGCAAATTCCAGCAGGTTACAGGCCCCCAAAATCTCCTGGTTCCAGAACATTAGTTGCCAGATTGGGCTGATTTGGGTCAGAAAGAAGATAAAAAGAGAATACTATTCCATTTTTTCCCCTCCAATCTTTCCCTCCCAGCTTCAGAACACTAGGAGGGAGAGACAAGGAAAGCAAGCATCCATCTAATCCAAATTTAGCAGGTTTTTTGGCCATGAAGACAGGTTAATATTTTTGGGGGGCAATGCCTATTTTTCCCCCTGCAGCTGGAATTTGGGCAGCACACAGCTGTCTGCCACAGCAGATGTTTCCTCCAGGCCATTCCCTCCCAACTGAGCTAAAAGAAACACTTTTTTTCTCCATGAATACAGGGAGAAGCTGGAAATGAGAGAGTTTGAATCCAAATGCCAGGAATCACTGCTCCAAGCTGGCTCAGAGGGTACAATTTGGGTGTGGAAAAGGGTTTTTTTTCCTCAGTTCTGATCAAGAGACATTATTATTTCCTCCCTAGCAAGCCAAACAATAAAGATCTAGCTGGCAGTTGGAATGCTGAATGGAAGAAATCAAGTGTTGTTCATGATTTTCTATGAATATGAATGCAGTCATCATGGTGTCTTGGATGCTGGAGGAATGAAACCATCTGGAGAGTTCTCCTGGCTTGGATCNGATACAAATAATCTTGATAGCAAATTTAGAAGTTTTTGCTCTTGAACTGATAACCTCCAAGGTTATCAGGGAAGATGTTTGGTTTTGGGTGGTTTTTTTTTCCTGGCTGTTATGTCCAACTAGATCTTGATTTATTGCACTAACAATTGTCCTAACATATGTGACCTTTCCAAGCACAGCAGCTGACACTTGTTGTACAAGCTAAACCTATGAGAGGTAATTACAGGTACAAAGCATGTGGCAAACAATCCCAACCTTGGGTTGTTTAGGTGTTTATCAACCAGTGAGCTCCTCCTTTCTTTGCTCTAGCAAAGCAGTTCTGCCTAAGCACATGGTGATGGTGATGGTGAAGATGATGGTGATGATGATGATGATGATGAAGATGATGATGATAATGAAGATGAAGATGATGATGACAATGACAATGATGATTATGATGATGATGATGATTATTATGATGATGAAGATGATTATGATGAATAAGATGATGATTATTATGATGATGATGATGAAGATGATGATTATGATAATGATCATGATGAAGATGATGATGATGATGATGAAGATGGCAATGATGATGATGAAGATGATGATGATGATGATGGTGATGGTGANATGATGATGATGATGATGAAGATGATGATGATAATGAAGATGAAGATGATGATGACAATGACAATGATGATTATGATGATGATGACGATAATGATGATGAAGATGAAATGATGATGATCATGATGATGATGAAGATGATGATGACAATGATGATGATGATGATGATGAAGATGATTATGATGAATAAGATGATGATATTATGATGTTGATGATGATGAAGATGATAATGATCGTGATGAAGATGATGATGATGATGAATATGGCAATGATGATGATGAAGATGATGATGATGAAGATGATGATTATGATAATGATCATGATGAAGATGATGATGATGATGATNATGATGTTGATGATGATGAAGATGATAATGATCGTGATGAAGATGATGATGATGATGAATATGGCAATGATGATGATGAAGATGATGATGATGACGATGATGATGATGACAATGATGATGATGAAGATGATGATGACAATGATGATGATGATGATTATGATGAATAAGATATGAATGATTATTATGATGATGATGATGAAGATGATGAAGATGATAATGATCATGATGAAGATGATGATGATGATGATGAAGATGGCAATGATGATGATGAAGATGATGATGATGATGATGGTGATGGTGAAGATGATGATGATGAAGAAGATGATGATGATGAATAAGATGAAGATGATGATGATGAAGATGATGATGGGGCAGGTGGAGAACTCTTCTACCTCATCTCTTTCAAGTGAGTTTTGTTCTTCCCCTTTCCCCCCCTCCCTGAGAACTCCTCTCCCTTGCCTCAGTAACCTCCTTCATTCAGAGGCAGGGAAGAGAGAGAGGAGGTGGTGGTTTCGTGTGAGTCTCTGCTGGTGATGGTTTGAGCTGCTTTACTGCCTGAAGGGGCTCAGCTCTTTCCTCTCCTAGGAATATTTGTACCACTACTGGTGAAAGGTCCTGACTGGGCAAGTCAGAACTTGAAGTCATTAAGAAGGTTATCAGGATAAGATAATAATGACAGTAATAAAGTCATTCAGAAGTCTAACAGGATATAAGATTAATATTATCATTGTAATGAAGAACATGACTATGATGTAAGCCATTTGGTTCTAACTGTTCTGGAGCTTCTAAAAAAGAGGGAGAGAGACTTTTTCCATGGATATATAGTGATGGGAGAAGGGGGGAATGTTTTGAAACTGAGAAAGGAGAGTTAGATGAGATGTTAGGAAGAAATTCTCCCCTCAGAGGGTGAGGAGACACTGGCCCAGGTTGCCCAGAGCAGCTGTGGATGCTCCAAGCCAGGTTGGATGGAGCTGGGAACAGCCTGGGCTAGTGAGTGACATCCCTGCCCATGGCATGGGGGTGAAACTAGATGATCTTGAAGGTAAGGATAAAAACACCTAAGTTGGAAAGATAGGTGAAAAGATGTACCAATAGACATAAAGAGCAGAAATTGCCTCTGTTTTCAGGATTATGCTCATGTGGAATGTTGTAAAATAACATCGCTTCTGGGAAAAGGCTGAGAGCCCTGGGGCTGCTGAGCCTGGAGCAGAGCAGAGCTAGAGGGGAGCTGCTCACAGTATCACAGAATGTGAGGGGTTGGCAGGGCCCTAGAAAGCTCATCTAGTGCAACCCCCCTGCCAGAGCAGGAGCACCTAGACCAGCTCACACAGCAATGTGTCCAGGCAGCTCTGCAATGGCTCCAGACAAGGAGACTCCACAGGCTCCTGGGCAGCCTGGGCCAGTGCTCTGGCACCTGAACTGCAAACAAGTTCCTCCTCAGCTTAATCCTAAACCTCCTGTGCTCCAACTTGCTCCCATTGCCTCTTGTCCTACCATTGGATGCCATGGAGCAGAGCCTGGCTCTCTCCTCCTCACACTCACCCTTAACTGTGACATTTTGAGAGCACATCAGTTCCCCTGCAGTGCTTAACAAGTCCCTGCTACCCTGGCTGACACCTAACTAAGGCAGTACTAATGAGGCTGTAAAAATTGCAGTCCTCAGTCATTTCTGCTCACTGCCATCTATTGCTCTTTGGTCATTGGAGGAGGAGAAACATCCCTGAGTGAAGCTTTCACTGCTTCAAAGAGGTTTTCCCCCAGCAAACCAATGTGATTAATGCTGCAGAGCTCAGCAAAACATGGGCCATGATTGCCTTTGTCTTCTTGCAATGTGCCTGATGGAGATGTTTAGCTTGGATCCATTCCCATAGTCCTAGCACTGCCTGACAGCCTAACAAGTGCTCTCTTGTAGCCTCTGCAGCTCCTCCATCATGTCCTAGGACATCCTGGCATCCTAGGAAAGCAACAGGAGTGACCTGAGCCTATTGAGAGAGTAAAGATGTGTTATTCCCCACACAGGGAGAGGTTGAGTGAAGCCAGATTGCAGCCAATTGCCCTGAAAGGAAAACATCCAAGCTCCTCTCTTAGTTCCATTGATGTTCTACTGGCTGAAAGGCATTGGTATTGATGGGAATTCCCCTGTAATTTCTCTCCTGAAAGATTTGCATCAGCATCCACATTTAATGGGTTAGCTTCCAGATATTTAGATTCTTTAAGGATTTTGGGGGAAAATCAGTTGATTCCTGAGTTAAATTTGGTATTTATAGAGGTCAGTGCTGCTAAATGATCTGATGTCCTTATCTCTACATGCATACCTTTGGCTTTCTCACTTCTCTTGCAAAGCTGTTTCAAAATCAAGATTCGTCTCACATCTGCCTTCCATTTTTTTTTCCTTTCAGTATATTCCTAATCCAGAGATGGCTAGAAATGCTCAGAGCACTTCAAGTGTACCCAGGACATGTCCTTGGTAATGCATGTGCTCTACAAATGGCAAGCAAAGAGTTGTTTCCCTGTCTAGCTGCAGCATGGAGCTGGGCTTGATGATCAAGGAATTGTTTCTCATATCCAACCTGAACCTCTCCTGGAGCAACTTGAGGCCATTTGCTCTTGTCCCAGTCACCTAGGAGAAGAGCCCAAGGCCCAGCTGGCTGCAAGCTCCTTGCAGGGAGCTGCAGAGAGGGAGAAGGTCTCCCCTGAGCCTCCTGTGCTCCAGCCTAAGCAAGCCCAGCTCCCTCACACCAGGCTTGCTGCTGGTTTCCTTTTCACCTCTAAATCTTGTGATCTCACCCAACAGTAACTGATTATCCCAAACCCTCTGCTTTTCACTTTGCCAACAAATAGCATGCAAACACTCCTCACTTTGGCACAGGGAGCATGTGTCACAGCTTATGAGTAAACAACAGCAGCACCCTGCATGCAAACAAGGAGATGAAATTCCCTGATAGCATATCAGACATCAGCTGCCACTTCTCTCTCAAGGCAGTGTAATATCAAATTGATTAATAATCACATTCATAATCATCCTCATTTTTTGGTTTATTTCTTATTGAACAAGCCACACTTGCAAGGGCTCTTATTTGAGATCTGATATACTCCTAAACTATCTTCTTATCATGCTTTTCCCTCAAGGAAACCTCTTGGAGGGTGCTGGAGCACTGGCCCAGGCTGCCCAGGGAGCTGCTGGAGTGGAGATTCCAAAGCCAACTGGACACATCCTGTGCAAGCTGCTCTAGCTTCTCCTGCTCTAGCAGGGAGGTTGGGCTAGATAATCCCCAGAGGTCCCTGCCAACCACTAACCTCCTGGGATTCTCTGTGAGAATCTGGTGCCAAAAGGTTTTGGCCTCTTTGAGGAGGAGTTTGTGTCACTAATCCATCTCTCAGCATCCCACTGATGAGGGAAGTTGACAGAAGACATCCAAAGAAGCTTCCTCAGCCTCTTTATTTTTAACTGGTCCAAAAACTAAAGGTCCCTGTTGAGGATTGCAGGTTTTGGGGACAAAAAAGGGAATCACTCTACTCCAGCTTAGTTTTCTGAGCTGTTATAGATCTCCGTGTTGCTTCTATTAGGCTATGAATAGAAAGAACACTAAAATAGATAAATACAATGCTGAGAAGCATTTAGATGGCAGGTCAAATGGCAAACTGATTCTGTTTTATGGACAGATGAAGCTTGCTGCTGAGGAGTGAATTTTATAGTGCTGTATGCTTTCCCAAGACACTGAAACAGTCCTGACCAGGGGAGGATTCTCCTTCCCTTCTCTCTCTCTCTCTGTTCTTCCACAGAGAAGAACATATTGCAAATGTAAACACACTTGCAGCTGAAGAGAGAGAGGAGTCTTAGCACTTTTTCTGGCATCCTGCTGGCAGATGATAAGCTGTGATATAAAAACCATAAAAAAGTGGGTTTGGTTTTTTTTTTGGCAATTGATACATGTGCTTTCTAGCCAGACTTTCTTCTGATAGATGTGCTGTCAGATTGCACATGCACAGCATGTTTATGCTCTGCTGACCATCCCCAGTGTCCTAGAAGCTCTAGGATCACACAGTGCATCACAGGCAAGCCTTGAAACTTTGACACCAAGCTTGGCCCTTGGGCTCTCTTCCATCAAGCCTCAGAGCCAAGCAAGGCAGCTGTGGAATTAAGCTATTTACACCTAATTAATAGCCTGTACAAATAAGGAGAGGTTTGAGTCTCCACCTTCCCTGAAGGTTGAGCACCTGAGTCTTGTGAGGCTCAGCAGCTCAGCTCTGTTTCTCCAGGACTCTCTCTGTTCTCCCTTCTATCTCCATCTAAGAGCTCCAGAATCCAGCCCTGAGCCTGATTCCCATCTGCTGGTGAGTCCTCCTGCTCCAGCATCAGTGCTGATGGGGAGTAGTTGCCAGCAAGGAGGTTTGGTTCTGCTATTGGTTTTGTTTGTGTATATATATATATATATATTTCATTTTCTTGTCATCCAAGTAGTTTAAGTTTAATTTCCAGTCCCCAAGTCTCTCTCTCTTTCTTCATTTCCCCTTTTCCTCCCTGGAATGGGGGAAGAGGAGATGATAGAGAAGCTCTGTCCCTGGATTAGTGGCTGGGGTGGATGTGTAGGGAGAGGAGGGATGCCTGTGGTCCTACCAGGCAAATCTGCTTCTGGTCAGGTGATGCTCTTGATGTTGCCTGAGCTAGCTCCTGGCAGAGACAGAAATGCTGCAAAAACATCCCCTTGAGTGACTTCTCCCAGATAAACACCACCAGGAGAGAGAGAGGAGGGGAATTGGGAGAGAAATGAATTCAACTCACACAATAATACTTCTCACACTGCTTCCCTCTCCATGCTTGGCATTATCTGCCCCAGCTCTGGCTTGAGGAGATGAAGTGTTGCTTCCCTCAGCTAGTTTGCAGAGGGCATGGAGAAGAAGATTCTTGCTTATTCTGGTGTCATAAGTTTATTACTCTGCACATTGGCAGAAGTTGTTTAGCTCATGGAGGAAAAGGAAGGGGTTTAGCTTGTAATTTATATAATTGGGGTTTTCTTTCCAGTGGCAGTTTATTTCCTATCTCATTTGGGAGTCATTACAATAGAGCCAAACTGCAGATTCCCATCATAGGGAACTCTGGCAGTGGTGACACTTGAGTGACTTGAGTAGCTTCATGTCTGGCTTGTGTTTTTAATGTACTTTAATCAAGCTTATCTCATGGGAGAAGAGCAGAAGTGGGAAGAGTTTCCAGTTGTCTCTAGGTCCTTTCCTACCCTGCAGCTATATTTTGGCTCTAAAGCTGCAAGGATTTTCCGCCCATTAGTGCTGTTGGAATGGACCAATTCATCTTTTGATAGTCCAGAAAAACAGGAAAGAAAAGGCCAGGACTAGCCAAAATCAGATCAGCTGGAGAGTTTCCTGATTTGTTCTTCAGGAAGTTTGGGTTGTGGAAGGGATTTTAGCAAGTGAGGGAAGAACTGGAGTGAAGTGAAGAAAGCTCAGTGACAGTAGCAACACCTCCAGGCAGAGAAAGTGAGTCAATGTGTGTGAGGAGAACAGTGGCAGGGAGCAAAAGAGCTGAAGAAAAAGGGATAAGTTAAAAAAAGGAACAGCAATAGAGATAAAATGAGATTGGAGAATATACTTCTACTAAGGATGCTTTAGAGATTGACTGTGGATGCTTTAATGAGGTGAAATTTTCCTCATGAGCAGTGGAAGTTGACTCCAGGCTGGTTAAATCTCCTTAGACAAAACGATCCTGAGAATGATTCATTTTGGACATTGACTGAATGTCATGGTAGAAAAGCTACTGAGTTCTTAGCCTCAGAAATAAAGGGTCTTTTAATTAGCATTATTTCCCATCTCATTCACTATCACCTGGCAGACTGTCTTGAGGGTCACTCAAAAAAGAAAGAAAGATCTTTTATGTCCAGGGAAATGCAGGAAAAGGGTAAAATTCATAATTGCCATGAAGCCTTCAAGTCCAAATTGGTCTGCCCTGGTCTGTGGAGCTTCTAGCAAGGGAGCTGGGCAAGGCTCTAGAGCACAAGTGTGCTGAGGAGCAGCTGAGGGCACTGGGCTTGCTTAGGCTGGAGCACAGGAGGCTCAGGGGAGACCTTCTCCCTCTCTGCAGCTCCCTGCAAGGAGCTTGGAGCCAGCTGGGCCTTGGGCTCTTCTCCCAGCTCACTAGTGCTAGGACAAGAGCAAATGGCCTCAAGTTGCACCAGGAGAGGGTCAGGTTGGATCTTAGGATGGATTTGTTGTGTGCCAGAGTGGTTAGGATTGGCCCAGGCTGCCCAGGGCAGTGCTGCAGTCCCCATCCCTGCAGGGGTGACACATTACTGAAGTAGGTGATATATATTGAAGAAGCAAGTGGAGAAAACAGTTCAAGAAACCCAAAGGGAAAGAATCTACATTCATTTTTCCCTCACCACATCCAAGCAGCTCAAGATGAATCAATTACAGAAGAGAAAAGGCAAGAAGCCCTGCCATGGCTCTGAAGGTCAATAGGAACAGAGACTCTTTGGGCTTTTTTAAAAAGGCTATTAAAAGCAAATAAAAGAGCAGGACAATATTAGCTTTGCACTAGCAGCTGGGGAATCACAGAATAAAGAATAAGGCAGGCAGGCCATGTGTACTCAGGGCACAGCTCCTTTGTGCTCAGGAGGAGAAGTAGAAGTTGGAGCCTAAAGTCCTTTCCATTGCAGTGGTGACTGCAGAGAATCAAGAGGCAGCTGCTAACAGCACATATCTCCAAATGAAAAGGTCCAGGTGACATTCATTGAGGAGGTTCAGACAAGCCTAGCAGTGAAATTCTCTGAGCCATTAATGTTGATTTTTCAATAATGGTTGGAGCCCCAGAGAAAAGAAGGAAAGCTAATGTTGGGTCAATATTTCCAAGGGGTAAAGGAGATACTCTGGACAATTATACACCTGTCAGTCTAAGATGGATCCCAAACAAAAGGATGAAAGAGCTGATAGTAGAGCCACTATTAAAGAATTAAAGGGAGATAATGTAATTTGTGCTGATCAACAGGAGCTGATGAAAAAAACAGAGCTTGTCAAGCTACCTTGATGGCTTTTATTGATGAGATTACAAGTTTGGATGGTGATGGTAGCTCTTGGATTAAAAAGTTCAGACTTGTGTGAGCTGATTTGGATAACCACTGGGTTAAGAAAACTAGGGTGATGAAAAGTCAACAGAGGATATTGGGGGTGGTTTATGGCCATTGGAGGTGTTCAGGGATGAGTAGACAATCATTCACTTGTCTGAGCAGACATGGCAGAGTAAAATCCATTTTAGGAGATCTGCCTTCAGATCTTTACTGTTGGAGAGGATCTGTGGTAGAGGAGGAAGCTGTTAGAGAAGAACCCCCAACAGGCAGTGATAGGGACCCAAAATGCTCTTTACTGTAACCCAAAATAACACTGCCTCTGACTCTGTGATGCTTCTGAAGCATTTTTAGCTATAAATTGTGTTACCTGCCAAAAGATCTTTGAGAGGCCACTGTGTTCTTTCCCATGACAATAATCTTCACTCCTGCTTCATTTGGGAGGAGCAAAGTGGATTTCATCAATGGTAATCTTGAGCCAACCTGGGGGGAAAAAAAGGAGGAATTAGATTGTCAAGCACTGTTGGGCTAAAGATCTACCAGAAGTCTCTTAGAGGTTTCCTTGCCCTCATGCTGTTATCTTACAGCTCTTCCCAAGGTGGAACACAGAAGCTGTGGAGCTCTTGAGGACTGCTGTCTGCAGCAGAAACCTCTGCTGTTTATCAGTGCATATCCAGAACTGGGCTTGTCTGGTTCCTAGCCACTTAGTTCCTTCAGGATCACTGAAACCTCTACATTTCAAGCATCTTGATGTTTCTTCTCCAACACTCTGTCATCATGTTTTCTTCATGAAGGAAGGTCCTTAGCTGCAGTACAGTGACATTCTATCCAAGCCAGTGCTCTTCTCCTTTCAGATGCTCTAAGTCAACACTATTCCAGCACAAATGGGTGGAAAAGCCACAGGAATTCCTGAACAGCTTTCATTTTGTGGATTTAAGCCCCGAATCATTGATGCTATCAGGACTTACCTGGGCTGGTGTGAAACCTGACCTGTGGAAGGCTGAGGAGACAAATGGCAGCTCTGCTTTCAGCAGCATCTCAATGTTGTGAGCAGTGCAGAAATAGACTGGGTGGATGCCAGACTCCACTGTGCTCAGGGGCAGGTGTATCTGAGCCACAACAGCATCAGCATCAGAAACAAGAATGGAAGTGAGAAAAGGAATGACAGACTATTAAAATGTAGTATTTCATAACAATAGCTAGCTGACAACATGATATAAATACACAGGTTTACTTGTAAGGGAAGCCATTCTAGTTACTGGAGAGGCAGGAAAGAGACGAGCTGGTCCTACCATTAGGAAAAACATCCAAACTACTGGAAATAAGGCTTTAGAAACTGTTATTAAAGATATCCAGTTCTTTTTTGCATGTCAGCTTTAATTGTCCAAGGAGGGATGGAGAAAGTGTGGGTATGGAAAGCCCAGTGCCTTGTGCTGAATCCTTGCCTTTGTGCTGGGAGGTCAAGGTGCATCCTTAGGGATATTTACTTTATAGTAGTTATTGAAAGATATAGGTTAATTATTGAATTTTCTCTCTCTGTTTTCATGATGTCTTTTTCACTGTGGTCCTGAGAATGAAGGGGAGAACTGCAGCAGTGACTCTGACAGCCCAGAGCTCTCTAGGAAAGATCACAGCTGCTTTAGGGTTCAAAGCATTCAGGACAACTTGACAATGGACAAAGTCCAACTGGAAGACTTTTGTTTCAAAGAGCTGGAATCTCCCCCCAAAAAGATAGAAATGGATCTAGACTATTAATGATTTCAAACAATCTAGCACTCAGATTTTGAGCAGTAATCATTTCTTTAATTTACTCAACATGTTCTAGTGCATTCATGACTTGTAAACCAACCACCTGAGCAAATGACAGATCTGTGTTGTGTTGAGAGAATTCCTCAGAGTCACATCTGCAGCTAGAGAGCCTGAAGGAAAAATTACTGCATCTAAAAAGACCCCAAACTCAGGAAATCAATAAAACCTTCTTTAGACACTTCACATCTGCCTCCCAGGCAGAAAGAGCCTTGGCTTGCTTACAGATCTGTGCAGTCTGGGTGGCCAGAGAAATGCTGAGACTAGGAGATGGGAGAATTGCTGCAGGAAGGTCAGAGTCGTCTTCTCATCCCCTGACATGAGCAGGAAGACAGAAGCTGCAAACCAGTCATAGCCAGGAGAGCACTCCTGCAGACAGCCTGGCCCAGGAGGTCAAGGAATGAAGCTGGGGAAGGCTCTAGAACACAAGTGTGCTCAGGAGCAGCTGAGGGCACTGGGCTTGCTTAGGCTGGAGCACAGGAGGCTCAGGGGAGACCTTCTCCCTCTGTGCAGCTCCCTGCAAGGAGCTTGGAGCCAGCTAGGCCTTGGGCTCTGCTCCCAGGTCACTAGTGCTAGGACAAGAGCAAATGGCCTCAAGTTGCCCCAGGGGAGGTTCAGGTTGGATATTAGGAACAATTTGTTGTGTGCCAGAGTGGTTAGGATTGGCCCAGGCTGCCCAGGGCAGTGCTGCAGTCCCCATCCCTGCAGGGGTTCAGACACCATGCACAGGTGACACTTGGGGACATGGTTTGGTGGCATGGCAGTGTTGGGTGGATACTTGGACTTCATGATCTTGGAGGTCTTTTCCATCCTAGCTGTTTCTCTGATGGTATATGGATATTGTTGGAGAAGGAAGATAAACCTTCTCTTCACGCTCTCTCCATTGCCTCACCCTCTGGCTAGCTGTTGTCTGGTGCCTTTTACGAGCCTGAGATTCATGCCTGAAAGGTATAATGCTGGTCTTCAGCTAAAACAAAGCCTTGTTGAAGCAAATGTACACACTTCAATCTGCCTTCATGTTCCAAACATCATTTCCAGCAGCAAACTGCTCTTTAGTTAAATGGCTTTCAGGCATCATCTTGCTCTGTGACAGATGATTTTTTGTCACTGTGCCAAATGTGAAACCTGTAATCAACTTGTTATGGCATTTCACAAGAGTGGGTGACAGCCAGAGAAGTAAACTGTCATTTGGGCAATCAAGCCTTGAATTCCTCCAGGAGGGAGGGGGAATAACCCCCAGAAGTACCTGACATTCAATCCTCCTGGTAGGGAGGAGGAGGAGGTTCCAAACAACAGTGTGGCACTGCTAGAGTCTTCCAGGTTGGAGGAGAAGGCTTAGCTTCAGCCTGCAATGCTTGGGTGTGCACAGAATGATGTTTTAATCATGGGGTTTCCCCCTTAATGGAATTTTTCCCCCTTATTGAATTCATTTCCCTCCCCCAGACAATGTCTACCCAGATCACACAGCAAGCTCTGCTCTGCTGCTGCAATGGAGACAAGCTTTTCCCCTTTCCAGTTGCTGACAACAATCCCCCAAAGCATTCTCAGGCTGGCTGAGAGTGGAGCTAGAGCAGGCAGGAGCCACCCTGATGTCCCAGTATAGGCAGACAGGGAAGGGCAAGCTCCTGCAGGGCTGGAATGCTTGGGCTGAGGGTGTGCTGCTGTGTTACCTTCAACAGGTAATACATCCAAGTGTTCTTGAAGGAAAGGGATGTCCAAGCTGTGTTTCATGAGCCATTTATGCTCCTTCATGCTGGATCCTTTGGCCTTAGGCTTTTTCCTCCCCTGTGGCTGCAATCAGCAGATGAATATTTAGCATGGCCTAAGTTCCAGAATAGAGCAGCACTGCACAGCTTGGCTGGGCAGAAACCGGCTTTGTTTGGAGATGGTTATGAATGTCTGGGAATTCCTCACTAAGCACACACAACAGAGCTTTTGTGAAGCCTAACTGGGAGCCTATACCACAACCTCACTGCCTACAGAGCTCATCCTGCTGCTTGGGGAGCCTGTGGGGCCCCAACAACAGGCTCAGAGGGGACTGGCAATGGCTCTGAGTGATCTACATCACTGAATCACAGCATCACAGGAAGGCTAAGGTAGGAATGGATCCCCAGAGGTTACTATTCCACCCTCCCTGCTCCAGCAGCTTCCTTCCAGCCCAGCACTCAGCATTGGCTCCAGGTGGTTTGCAATCTCTGCAGGGAAGGAGACTCCACAAGCTCTCTGGGCAACCTGGGCCAGTGCTCAGGCAGCTGCCAGCAAACAAGTTGTGCCTCAGCTTGAGGTGCAACTTGCTGCCTTGCAGTTTGTGCCCAGTGCCTGCTGGCCTAGTGCTTGGCCCCATGGAGCAGAGCCTGGCTCCAGCCTCTTGCCAGCCTCCCTTGGGCTCCTGCTCTGCAGGGAGAAGGTCTCCTCTCAGCCTCCTCTGCTCCAGCCTCAACAAGCCCAGCTCCCTCAGCCTTTCGTCAGCAGGGAGATGCTCCAGCCCCTGAATCCTCTCTGGAGCTCTCTGCTGGACTCTGTGCAGGAGCTCCATGTGTCTCTTGTGCTGAGGAGCCCAGGACTGAGCCCAGTTGTGCAGGTGAGGCCTCCCCAGGGCTGAGGAGAGGAGCAGCATCACCTCCCTCCCCCTGCTGCCAATGCTCTTGCCAGTGCAGCCCAGGAGAGCATTGGCCTGCTTGGCCACAAGGGCACATTGCTGCCTCCTGGACAACTTGTTGTCCCCCAGGATCCTTCTGTGCAGAACTTGTTCCAGCAGATCAGCCCCAGCCTGGGTTTGTCCATGGGGTTATTCCTTCCCTGATTCAGCATCCTGCCCTTGCCCTTGTTGCATTCCACCTCTCCAGCCTCTTGAGATCCTTCTGGCTGGCTGCACAGCACTCAGGGCTTTCAGCTACTCCTAAGTTTGATCATCAAGAAGCTTGCTGAGGAGGCAACTCTAGTTCTTCATCTAGATCACTTGTGAGTAAATGGAACAAATCCTGTGTGCCTAATAAGGGCTCAGGCACAGAGCTTTACTCATCCTTTCTCTGTGCTCTGCACACTCATATCATGGCTTTTTCCCTCTCTCAGCGTATAATTTGTAGCTTCTCTAATTGCACAGAGCAAGCGAAGGCAAGCCCAACTGTGGTGAGTCTGTTGGCTGCAGGGAGGAGGAATCTTCCTTGGCACATCAAAGGCTGGACACTCTCACAGAGAACATTAACATCATTGCTGTCAAGGGACTTGACAGAAACTGGAAATGCCTTTGGGTTTATAGCTCAGATAACCCTGGAGATCTTGGGAAGCTCTTCCTCACCTCTGTGTCCCTTGAGATCTGGAAGGGTCTCCCAGGCCATGGCCCTGGACATCTTGGGGAGGTCTCACTGGCCACTGGGTCCATGGAGATCTTGGGGATTCTCCTAGGCCATGGCCCTGGACACCCTAGGAAGCTCTCCCTGGCCACTGTGTCCATGGAGGTCTTGAGGGGCTCTCCCTGGCCACCACATCCCTGGAGATCTTGGAGAGCTCTCCCTGGTCACTGTGTCCCTGGAGTTCTTGAGGAGTCTCCCAGACCATGTCCCAGGAGATCCTGGGGAGCTCTCCCTGGCTGCTGTGATACTGGAAGTCTCAAGGACCTCTCCCAGGCCATGTCCCTCGAGGTCTTGGGGACCTATCCCTGGAGCCGTGGGTGAGCTCTCCCTGGTCACTATAGCCCTGGAGATCTCAAAGACTCTTCCAGGCCATGACCCTGGCAGTCTCAAGGGAGCTCTCCCTAGCTACTGTTTCCCTGGAGATCTTGGGCAGCTCTCCTTGGGCTCTGTGTCGCTGGAAGTCGCGGGGAGCTCCGGTCAGCAGCCGCCGTGGCTGGGGCGGCTTCCCTCTTGCACCACCTCGCGCGGCCCAGCAGGCGGCAGCACTGCAGCCCTCCGCGCGGCAGTGGCCCTGACCGTGACCGTGGCTATGGCTGTGGCTGTGGCTATGACCATGGCCGCGCTGGCTCCGCTCAGCCCTCCTCCGCGGCCCGCGTTCTGTCCTGCTCTGCCTCCAGCCCGCGGGTCTAGCACCACCTAGGCTGCGTTAGGCTAGGCTAGGCTCAGCGCTAGTGGCACGGTGTGCGGGAAGGAGTAGTGGTTAGCCGTTAGCCCTAAGGAGAGGGAGGTAGGCGCGGAGATGTGATGTCCCCCACCGAGACAAAGGCGCTGGCTCGGGAGAGGGAAGACAAAGCGCGGGCGAGGAGGGATTTTCTACCGAGAGGAAGAGGAGGAGAAGGGAGGCGGCAGGAGGGAATCCTCCTCCGCCAGCATGAACCGAGCTCCGCTCCGCCACCTGCCTCCCCCCTCCCTCCTTCCGCAGCCGGCTGCGAGCGGCGCTGAAGGAGGGGCTGGCTGGGTGCTGCGTGTGGGTTCCACTTTGAAGCCCAGATGCCTGTGGGGCTGCGCGGCAGAGCGCGGCTGCTCCTCCTGCAGCCCCCTGCCGCCGTCACCATCACCCCCCTCCTCCTCCTCCTCCTCCCCAGGGCGCTGCCGCCTTCCTCCTCCTCCATGGGAGCGCGCCTCGGCCCCGCTGCCGGCGGCGGGCGCTGCGGCTGAGGGCGGGAGGAGGGCGGCTAGCGCTAGTAGTGGTGCTAGCAGCAGCGGTGGGAGCGGGGCTGCCAGTGCTGCTGGTGGCGGCAGCGGGCGCGCCCCCATGCGGGTCCCGGGCTGGGGAGCGCCGGCAGCGGCGGCGGCAGGCGGGAGCCGGGAGGAGGAGGAGGAGGAGGAGAAGAAGCAGAAGCAGAAGAACGGGCGGTGCTCTGCCGCCGCCGTTGCCGCTGCCGCCGCCTGAGTGGGCGCGGCGCGGCGCGGCTCGGTCCGGCGGCTCGGGGCGCCGGGAGCCATGGGCTATTGCAGCGGGCGCTGCACGCTGGTGGCCGTGTGCGGCGCGCAGCTGGTGAGTAGCGGCTGAGGGGAAGCGGGAGCAAGGCCCGCGGGGGAGGGATGGGGTGAAAGGGAAGAAAGGAGGGGAGGCGAGAAGGCGGCTCGCACCCTGGCCGGAGATGGGGCTCCCTCCATCCGGTATTCCCCCGCGCTGAAGGTGGCGGGGTGCGGGAGGCGTTAGCAGCCGCCGCGGCGGTTTGGGTTGAGGAGGGTTGGTGGAAGAGGAGGAGGATGGGGAAGGGAGCAGCAGGGTGGGGGCAAGTGGGGCTGCGTTACAGGTAGTTGGCGCTGAGGGTTTGGGAGCGGAGTTGTAATGGAACTGGCGAGCGTTGTCTTGAACTTGGTCCCGGAGGTGTCAGGGGTGATGCGTGGCTTGGGGACTCTTTGCCATACAGGTGTGTGGCTGGCTGTGGGAAGTTGTTAGCCCTGAGCTGTTCCTCAGGTGTGTATCTCTTCGTTTTGGGGTTGTTTTGTTGGTTTTTTTTTTTACCGTTTCAGGCTTATCAATCTCTGTGGTGTCATTATGTTGTTGCAGAGCTAAAACAATCTTGTCTTTACCCTAACATTTAGAGGAGGCATGTGGCAGAGCTTTTGGAGGGCTCAGCTCCCAGCGAAACTAGGCTCGAGTTGGGAAAGTAAAGGCTGAGATCCACCAACAAAGAAACTGCCTGAACATAGCTCTGCTTAGCAAGATGCTTGGGGCTTGTGCAGTTGTGGTACCTCCAAAGGGAAGGGGCTGAAAGTTAAGAAACTAGGGGAATGTCCCTTCCTCTCATACATACATGGGGTATTTTATTGTGATCAGCTACAGGAGGTAGAGAATTCCCATGGATTTGGGTGCAGTTGCACACAGCTAAAGACCTAGTGGTGGAATTTGCTTATTGCCCCCCATTATTGCTTATTTGCCCCCATTATTGCTCATCTTGCCCCCCTCATGTCTCATTCTCCCCCATTTTCCCCATCTCTTAGCCTCTTTAGCCCAAATGTTGGTGTGCTGGAGGCACCTTTGTTAACCTTCTAGCAGCAAGGCAAGAATTGCTGCTGCTCCATCCCTCTGCCTCTTGCAGAATAGTTTGGCTGAGCAAGTGTTAGTTGGTCTCAATGGCAACCAGCATTGTTGCCAATCCTTCTCCTGCAGACAGGTGCTAGGAGAACTACCAAAAAATCAAAACCTAGTAGATTTGGGAGACCAAAAAGAATACAGAGGAAAAGGAAGGTGAAGATGTGTTAGGAAACCAGGAATGCCAAATGCCTGTGGTCTTTATCTGTTATAATCAACTCTTCATCTTTTTTTTGTGTGTTCTGGAAAGCGTTCTGGTCTGTTCTGTTCTCCACCTGAGTTCTCTGAATGTTGGGAGCTTGGCTGTGCCTTCTCAGCTGTGATTTATTCATGCCCACTGTCTAAAAAAAGAACCTTGGGATGGAAGGAGTGAATCTTGAATGGAATGGTAGGAATGTAACCTTTCCCAGCAATTTGGAAATAGAGAATTAATCACTGGAGTTCTTCAGATCCATTTTTTTTGCTGCAAAGGAAAAGAAGAAAAATGGTTTAAATTTTACCTTTTCCAGAGAAAAAGGTTGATTTATTAGTATTATTCTTTAAATGGACTCAAGAACCAGGAGGTTGTGATGAGTGTGGCATGTGCTGAGGTGTTGAATTGGTCTTGTTTGGAAAGCCTGGGAAGGAAAACAGATTTGCTAACTCATGGTGACAAAAAGACATGCAGAAGTCACAGCAAAAACATCCCCAGAGCTGCCCTGGAGAGATGGATGGATGGATGGATGATCAGCAGGTGAGTGAGTGGAAGGAGAGAATTGCAGCATCAGGCTAAGCTTGCTAGAAGTGCTTGTAAACTACAGGATCAAATATATATATATATATAAATAAAATAAATCTATTTTGAGGTAGCTTAAGCAACATTTTAACCTATTTTCATAAGCTGAAAGGATACTTGAGAATGTTTAGTGAGCAGGAGAAGGATGTGGTGGCAGGAAAGCAACCTCTGCATCACCCTTGGCCAATGTCATGATTTTAGAGAGGTTCAAAGCAGGAGTAATGAGTGACCTGAGAAAAAGGAGCTGCTGGGAAGGAAGCAAATGATGGACATTAAAATCACTTGGAATATTCCTTCAGGTGCCATGCAGCTGGGAGCAGGCCAGGAGTGGTGGGACTAGGAGACTTATCTCTCCTCAGTAGGCCTGTGGGTGATTGAGTAGTTGTCCCTACTTTGTTTAGGGAAAGGCTCCTTAGAGGCAAATGCTGTCAGGAATCCTCAGGAATCCTCCTGGAATTAGCAGGCACATTGATTTAATGCAGATCAAACCCAAAGGGGATGGTGAAGTCCTCTGGCCTGAGGAGCATCTCTGCCACATGAAATGAAAAATGGCATAAAACTTGGAATGTGAAGATTGTTTATTGCTGATACCTGGCTTTCAGTCTTAGAAGTGGTCATGCTTCAGGTAGAAAATACACTTTTTTTGGGGGGGGAAGTTTGTGAAGAGAAATGATTATTTTCTCCTGTCTCTGCAGAGGGAGGGGGTGGTGATCTAATTGCACTGCACAATAAATTCTATGGAGGAACACTTCAGTTTCTTGGAGAATCTATTGCTTACTGTATGGGGAGAACTGATCACAGGATGCTAGGGCTTGGAAGGCACCTCTGGTGATCATCTAGTCCAACCCCCATGATGTTAGATGTGCTGGATGGGCAAAAAACCACAGGTGGTTGCTTCTCCTCTTGGTGCTACACCAACTTGAGAGACTCATTGATGAGTAGGCTCATCAATGCACTTAGAGATGCTTCCAGGGAAGGCTGGATACTGTTCCATCCCATTCTCAGAAAGCTCAAGGAAGGTTTGGGGTGTTTTATTTTGCTCTCAAGGGCATGCTGATCACTGCTCCCTTATTAACATACATATACCTTCCTGGTTGTGCTCTCATCTGTCCTATGGAAAAACAACCTCTGACAGCTCATTTTCCTCTGTAGCCAGTGAGGAGGATTAACAGCCAGGAAGAGCTAATTTTGGTGCTGTTGGGAGCAAGGCATTGCCTCCTGGGTGCAAAGCTGCTACCTCAAAAGAGCTTTTCATTTCATTTTTTAAACACTAATTTAATCTGAAGAGAAAGCTTCTGAGGAGCATGGTGGCTTTGGTTGTGTGTCACCTCTCCTGGTTGCACTGGAAGCATTCTCTGCTCTGGCTTTTTGGTCCTTTCAACCTCTTCATTTCGGGGTGTCTCCTTTTCTATGAATAGCTTACATCAGCCACACTAAGAGCTTGCTGCTTAATCTTTCTAAGAGCAAGAGAACAGCAAAGGTGAAGCTACCAAGCATCTTCCTGTGCTTTCTGGAAGGAGGAGCTTGGAGCCAGCTGGGGCTTGGGCTCTTCTCCCAGGTCACTAGAGCTAGGACAAGAGCAAATGGCCTCAAGTTGCACCAGGAGAGGTTCAGGTTGGATATCAGGATCAATTCCTTGGCTGCTAGAGTGGTTAGGCATTGGAAGAGATTACCAGGGCAGTGCTGGAGTCCCCATCCCTGCAGGGGTTCCAACACCATGCAGAGGTGACACTTGGGGACATGGTTTAGTGGCATGGGAGTGTTGGATCAATGGTTGGACTTGATGACCTTGGAGGTCTTTTCCCCCCTTGATGATTGTATCCTCTTCTGTTTGGGCCATAAGCACCCAGACACACAGCTTGGTTGTGTCTCTTTGCAAACTGCTCCAGGTACATTTCTGGTTGAAGCCAGTGTCCAAGCCTGTCACAGCAGCCAAGCAGAATGCCACTGTGTCATTGTCCCTGCTGCCACTGGTTTTCAATAGCAGCTTTAGGAGAGAAGTGTCTGCAGGGGGAAATTCTGATGACATGGCCATGTCCCTACATTCTCTGCTAGCAAAAGGGGAATTAGATGAGGGCTTCCCAATGTGGGATGGAAAGTGAGGTTGTTGCTGCTCTTAGTCTGTGGATCTGGAGGTTTATCAAGCTAGAGAGAGAGAGAGAAGAGGTGTTTTAGCTAGTAAAATATAGGTAATGCCTTTGAAATTGTGTGTACCTCAAGAACTTGAAGGGGGCTCCAAGAAGGCTGGGGAAGGACTTGTTAGGCTGTCAGGCAGTGCTAGGACTAGGGGAATGGATCCAAGCTTGAGGAGGGGAGATTTCAGTTGGCTGTTAGGCAGAAGTTGTTGCCCAGGAGGGTGCTGAGCCACTGTGCCAGGTTGCCCAGAGAGGTGGTGGCAGCCCCAGCCCTGGCAGTGTTGGGGCTGGGAGCAAGCTGCTCTAGTGCCAGCTGTCCCTGCACATGGACCTAGAGGAGCTTTCAGCTCCCTTCCAACCCTGACCAGTCTGGGATTCTGTGAGGAGCTGGTCCTGACCAATGAGACCCACAGAACTATCTTCAGAAGCACAGGAAGGATTGTCAAGTGCTAGGAACCAGGGAAAAAAACCCACAAAACAAACCCCAACCCCCTCCACATTCTTCTCCCCACTTCTCTTTTTCCTTTCAATGCACAAAGAGCACATTTCTGCAGCACACAGAGCTTCCTAAGCCTTTTGTTATTGTCCTCATGCCTATCTGGGATATTACACCACAGATACCACTTTATCAGCAGCCATAAATAACTTTTATTATGCATCTGGAAAGGAAACAAAAGCAGAGTTTAGCACCATGCACAACAGCCACCACCTCATCCAGCAGCTGA
Organism: Bucco capensis; assembly: GCA_013396975.1. Lineage (NCBI taxonomy): Eukaryota > Metazoa > Chordata > Aves > Piciformes > Bucconidae > Bucco > Bucco capensis. The sequence goes on along the minus strand of VWZO01011558.1, from coordinate 25,614 downwards.
GGGCCAACACCTTGCTTCTCTACCTGCCAGTCTGAACCTGGTCCTGGGTGATGGGAGGGGAAAAAAGGAATATAACCAAAGAAAAAGAGCTTGTAGCAGGCAGCAGCTCCTCTAAATATCCTGAGAAACTGCCTGAAGGAGAGGAGAAAGGAGGGAGACAGAGGAGAGGAGGGAGACAGAGGAAAGGAGGGAGACAGGAGAGAGGAGAGGAGAGGGGGGAAGAAAGCTTTCTAGCTAATGACAAAATGAACATCTCTCTTTTCCATTGTTTTTGGACAAGTCTTTTCCTCTTTTGCATTCTTTGGGCTGCTAATGTCCTCATTTGTCTTGCTGTCCTCTGCTCTGCCCCTTTGAGCAGTGATGTCAGGGCACACGAGTGCCAGTGGTGCTCCCAGCACCTTTGTCACTGGTGGCTCTAGAGCACAATGAACAGTAGCTGGAGTTTGAAAGCCTTTGGGGAGGCACAGCAGTGACACACAACAGGGCTTTGTCCTCCCTCCTTTTGTTCCTGGGCCCTGTATCAGAGCAGCCTGCCACAGAGAGAGTGTGGCCAGAGGAGAATGACAAATGCTGGGCCATTGTTGTGTTGGTCAGGGCCCAAAAATGTGCAAACATCACAGTTGCTTTAATTCTTGAGGGATGGCTTTGTAAAGATCCAGGCATTGTCCTAAAGAGACATCCCAGCATCTATCTTCCTCTCCTCACAGCAGCTCTTTAGCTTCCAACCAGAGGGATACCCTTGTGGAAGGCCAATTAGTAGTCTGCTTATGAAGGGGTTTCAAGGTACTTGTAATGAGTAGATTGACCCATGGCATGAGTCACCTGGAAAGGAATTGCATCATTTCCTCAGACTGTTAGGCTGAGTCAGAACTTGTCTGAGGTACAGGATGCTAATGCAGGCTCCTGCATCCCTTCAGAACATCAAGTGTGAGTGAGAGAGAGAAAATGTGCTCAGTGAATATCTTTGGAAAGGTCAAAAAGGGAAGATGATTTATTTACTTGAGTGGCAATGGAGCAGATCTTAGGTTAAGGTGGGGGACAGCAGAAATAAATCTCTAGGATGATGTTGTACTTGACAGAATGTTGATCAATAATTGTCCCAGCAGGAGCTGAAAAGGAGTTTTACTTCTGCTTGGCACTTCTTTTCCTGACATGGCTTTGCCCAGGCTTTTGTTCCATGCTTTATCTCCATATTAATGGCTCAGGAATAGTAGGTCATTACAAATAGGTTAGAAAAATCTGTCTTTCAGCTCCTGTTCCTGCAATGTGAGAAAATCAACACTTGGTTGGATGTTATTAGCTGAGGAATTTCATGAAGAAGGACATTTTACACCAGGATGGTTTCACTGGGTGCCTCATACCATGAGGAGCTGGGAAAGGGAAAGCACTTTCCATAGGCATTTAATAATCATGTAGGCAAGTGGTGGGGCTGAGAAGTTCTTCTGACCTAATGTTAGCAAAATATCTTACAGTTATTTTCTTTGATAACCTCTTTCTTCTTGTTTCTGCTAACAGACTCTATCATTGCTGAGGTAATCCAAGCTCTGTCACTAGCTAGCACAATCCTCAAGTAGATGTTTCTAGTGTGTTATTGGACATCTGTGTCCTTGTCTGTACCTCCTGATGTATTTGCTGCCATACTTTCCTATCTGTGCAAGAGGAGGTGCACCAGCTGCTGCACTTTATCCCAGGAATGCTCCAGGCTTGGGGCAGAGTGGCTGGGAAGTTGCCCAGCGGAAAAAGACCTGGGGATGCTGGATAGTGGTGGCTGGAGCTGAGGCAGCAGAGTGCCCAGGTGCCCAAGAAGGCCATGAGCATCCTGCCTTGGCTCAGCTCTAGTGTGGCAGCAGCACTAGGGCAGGGATTGTCCTGCTGGGCTGGGCACTGGGGAGGCCACAGCTCCAATGCTGGGCTCAGCTTTGGGCTCCTCCCTCCCTGCCAGAAGGACACTGAGGTGCTGCAGTGTGTGCAGAGCAGGGCAAGGGATGTCCAGAGCCAAGGATCTCCATCTGTGTTCATTTCTGGAGCTTACACCAGCTTTGAAGAGGAGTTGTGCATCTCTGTGTTCTCAGCAGAGTCCCAGTTCTTGCCACCTCCACTCATTACTATTTCATTTCTTCTGCTCTCCTTCCTTTTTCCTCCCAAATTAGCAGTCTGGCATTGATAATAATAGCAGGAAGTGGCAGAATGGATGACCTTCCCCATTTAATTCCCTGCCAGAAGTATGAAACACTTCTCATTTAACTCAGCTTGTAGGTCTGCTGGAGACAAATTCACCTGTGACACAGGCATCAAGCTCAATTCTTCTCTCTCCCTAATATGCTTCCATTAGGATCAGATTTATCATCCCTTCCTTCCTCAAGTCTTGATGCCACCCATGCAGCGTAGGAGATGATTCCACAGGGCTCTATTTGAACAGCTCACAGCACACCCATTCAGAGCTCTGACTTCATTCAGGCAGATCTGCTGCAGCTCCTCTCTTCCTGACACTGTGCCAGGTTGCCCAGAGAGGTGGTGGCAGCCCCAGCCCTGGCAGTGTTGGGGCTGGGAGCAAGCTGCTCTAGTGCCAGCTGTCCCTGCACATGGACCTAGAGGAGCTGGAAGCTCCCTTCCAACCCTGACCAGTCTGGGATCCTATGATTCCATTGTGGCAACACTGAGCTGAAACTGGAGATGGAATCCATGGCTTAGACATATCCTGTGCCTAAGCTACATCTCCTCAGCTTTCCCCCAAGACACTCAGTTTTCCAGCTCAAGCTGTGGAGGTATGGGAGGGTTTTGTTTGGTTAGAGAAGTCCCCAATGTATTAAGTGACATCATGTCACTGACACATCACTGCTTTCAGTAAGAATTTGATGTTAAATGTGACATCTCTTCATGTAGAATAGAATCATTATGGTTGGGAAAGATCTCTGAGATCACCCAGTCCAAGTGTTCACCTAACGCTGCCATGCTCACCACTCAACCATGTCCCCAAGTGTCACCTGTGCATGGTGTCTGAACCCCTGCAGGGATGGGGACTGCAGCACTGCCCTGGGCAGCCTGGGCCAATCCTAACCACTCTGGCAGTTCCTAATATCCAACCCGAGCCTCTCCTGGTGCAACTTGGTGCCATTTGCTCTTGTCCTAGCACTAGTGACCTGGGAGCAGAGCCCAAGGCCCAGCTGGCTCCAAGCTCCTTGAAGGAACTGCAGAGAGGGAGAAGGTCTCCCCTGAGCCTCCTGTGCTCCAGCCTAAGCAAGCCAAGCTCCCTCAGCTGCTCCTCACAACTCTTGTGCCCTAGACCCCTCATGAGCTTCGTTGCCCTGCTCTGGACATGATGCTTGCTTTGGTGGAGCAATCTTTTGCCTTTCTGTTCATTCCCAGTCCCCCATGGCTTGCTGAGAGAGAAATCAGCTGAGGTGTGGGTGGACAAACCTCCTACTTTTGAGCTTCTCTGCTCTAGCAGCAAGCACACTCTTAAAGTTCATTTGGTATTAAACCTGTAAAAGCACTCTAAAACTTGTAACCTGCTTTTTAGTTTATATTGAATAGATGACAAATAACCATCAAATCCTTTCCTTTCTCCCTTGTCCATGTTTTTTGTCAGGCAGTACCTGCTGTGGAGTTGCTGGATGGATCCAAATCTGTAGTATTTGGATGTGGTAGGGGGTTAATTCTTGCAAATGTGAGCTTTTCAGTTTCCCTTTTGCCTCTATTGATTTTAGTTCTCCTTTAAACAATTTCTATTTGTCTCCTGGAGTTTATCAATCATCACCAAAGAAAGAAAATCTGTTCAAAATCTACCTATTTACTGAATTCCCCTGAAGCTTTCCTGCTGCAATATTGATATGTCTAAGCTAAATGATTTTCTCCTACCTTTCTCTTCTGTACTTGTCCAACTTAGGCCTGAAGACTCCATCCTTTTGCTGCTTTAGACTTAGAGAATCATTAAGGTTGGAAAAGATTTCTAAGATCACCCAGTCCAAGCATCCACCCAACACTCCCATGCCACTCAGCAGTGTCCCCAGGTGTCACCTGTGCATGGTGTCTGAACCCCTGCAGGGATGGGGACTCCAGCACTGCCCTGGGCATCCTGTCTGAGGTTGGACTTATCCTTTGAGTTTGGGGTAGGGGGAAGCATGTTTTGAATTACTTGTGTCTATCCATCTGATTACTGTTGCTTATCAACTTCCTGCCCTCTGCCAGATAAGAAATCAACCCTCCAGGAGCACCAGAGATAGACTCCTTGCAGTTCAGATATATTTTGCTCTGCCCTGCAGCCTCTGCAAGCACAGCTGTGCTGCTGTCAGATGGATGCTGTGTGTGCTTGCATGGCTTTCTCCAAGCTCACTGATGTTCCTGCAGCTTTCAACTTCATTCAGAGTTGGCGAAGCAAAACTCAAGTTTTTGGAAGCTGCCCCTTGTTTTCAGACCCTGAAATCTGCTCCAGTGCAGCTCTCAAATGGACATCCAAATGCCTTTCTGGGCAGATTTGGAAGCCTTAAGCATTGCCAGAGGAACGTGTCCATGAGAGCTGAACATCAGCCAAGTGATTCAAGGAGATTATTGGTGGTCACCACTCTGCTTTTGTTGTCATTGGCAATAGCATCCATGTAGGAGCTTTGCTGCCTTGCCTCAGTTGTTCATCCAGCAACAAAAACTCTTGATTATTCATTGTAAATGTGTTGCTTGCTCCAAATCCTGGAACCTTCTCTGTTGTGTTTTCTTTTCTCTGTCGTAATTTCTCTTGTTGTATGCATAAAAATGGATCAGATGTTGCATTTGTAAAGCTTTACAGGAACAATTCCTTGTGTGCCAGAGCGGTTAGGATTGGCCCAGGCTGCCCAGGAGTCCCCATCCCTGCAGGGGTTCAGACACCATGCACAGGTGACACTTGGGGACATGGTTTGGTGGTATGGGAGTGATAGGTATGGTTGAACTTGATGAGCCTAGAGGTCTCTTCCAACCTTAGTGATTCTGTGACTCTCTAATGCAAAGCTGATTCAGGGATCTTCTCCAGTTTTGGTTGCTTGTGTACCCAACACTTTCTAGCTTTCCCCTCCCTGTTACTCACCTGTGTTCAGAATGGTAAATATTGCCAAAAGAAAGGAAGAAATAGAACAGAAATCAACTTTCCTGACCATCTCCCAAGAGAGCTTTAAAGCCTGTGTATCTAACTGACTTCCTTTGCTCTGGGAAGTGAGTAAACTTGATGTTGAGTGGAATTTAGGGCAACAGATGGGCAGTGAGATGCACGATATCAGTGCCTTTCAAACAGATCCTTAGAGGAATGTTTACTCATGTACAAGTTATTCTTGTGCATCAGTACAAAGGAACATTGAGAAGCAGTAGTATGAGGTCTGTTGACCTTGGCTGGATGTCAGGTGTCTTCCAAAGCTACTTTGTCTCCACCTCAACTGGACAGAGGGCAGAAAATGGAACAAAAAGAACAAAAGCTTCAAATAGTTTCACTTTCTGATTTATTCCTTGCTTTTTTTCCCAGAGAATACTCTTAAAAGTTCTAATGGATTCATGCTGCACTCTTTTCAATTACTACTACACTTTAACTACTACTTAGATACTCTTACCAAGTGATTATATACTGCTCTTAAAATATTTACCCTTCTGAATGGTTGGAGTGGTAGTCAGGAAGGAAATTTGCATATAAATTACACCTCTGGCTTGGAAAATGGCAGAACACAGGATAAAAAGAGGGGAAAAAAAGAGATTCCCCAGGTCTGCTCTTCTGTCAGAGGAGGCTTTCAAATTTATCATTGGTAAGTGCTTCAATTTGCAACCAAATCTAGGCTTTAAAACTGCAAAGTAGCTGTTTTTTCTACAAGCTGACTTGTTTTTCAGGTAGAGTCACTGTAGAATGGTGTAAAGAGGGGAAATGCTAATCTTTTTTGACAGTTGTTTGAGAGATATTCTAATTCTTTATATGGTGGAAGATCAGTCATGCCCCAGCAGATGTGTGTTTGATCCTTCTGCCTAAGCTCTAGAGGTTCCTAGTTCTTTGTCACTGGAAAGGAGAAGGAGGAGTTCAGGCCCAGTTCCTGCACAGGTTGACAGCTCTGGACTAGGACCCAGTTTAGGTCTAATTCCTAGTTTTGTGCCTTCTTATGCTGTGCAGGTTTTAAGAGTCATAGAAGCATTAAGGTTGGAAAAGAGCTCCAAGATCATCCAGTCCAACCACCTACCTATCATCCCTGTGCCACTAAACCATGTCCCTTTCTCCAGATCAGCATTGCACTTCCCTGCTGGGTGAGTGTCTCTGGAGACTCAAGTGTTGTTTCCTTGACAGGATTCCACTGTCTTGGTTTAATTCCTCACAAGATGCAAAGATTGGGGTTTTATTATTATCTTTTTCATAGAAGATTCTGGCTTGATAAAGCAAGCAGAGCTTTTGATCCAGGAGGATGGAAGAGCAGACTTCTGAGGCATCAGCCTGCAATTCTATCTGATGGTTTCTGCTCTTAGGCTTTTTAAACACATTTTTGTCCACCTACCTTTAATCTTTATCATTTTTGGAGTGAGTTGATAGAGCTGTGTGCTGCTTAAAGACAACAGACTGGTTCATATCTTCCTGGTCTCTCACAAGGGCAGAGGATTCAATCTGCAGATGTTGCCTCTTGACATTTCCCTAACATTTGCTTGTGCCTTTTCTCCTATCCCAACTTTCTGATCCAAATGTTTGCAGTTCTTCTTCTTGAGGTGCACACACAGAGAAGACACTGAACAACTCCATTTCAAAGCCTGGGAGCTGCTGGTTGAGTTTCCAGAGCCCCTGGCAGCTGCTGGAGGCTGCTTCTCCTCCCTTCTGTCAGGCCCTGCTGGGATCTAGTGCCTGCAGAATGGGATATGGATGGATTTCACAGCCCCTCTTGTGAACCTAGAGCTTGAGTGGAAACTTGGGATGGCCAAGAAAGCTTCCATGTCTTGGATAAGCTTCCTTATTAGTCATGATTCCAGTTTCCTGAGCCTTCAGCATCTTCCTGGGGTGGGCTGATGCTGTGCCAGCACTCTGAAGGACAGCTGAACTTCAATCTCAGTATCTGCTGAGACCTACACTATCCAGACCATGGATCCTGCCTCATCCTGCACCAAATGGCTCCCTCCTTCATCTTTCTGTGCAGCTCAGGGTGTCATTTTTACCCTTCCCACTGCTGTACTAGGTTTGTCCACGGCCCATCTGTTGTATCCTTGCAATCCACCTACTCCTTACTCTTGGCTTTCCTAATTTGGCCCTCTTAAAATAAAAAGGCAAAGAGCTCTGCTCCTCTAGATGGTTCCATATTAGCAGCAATTGACTATGATGCCTCTGCAGGCATCACACTGCTCTACCTGAACCACATCTTTCATGCCTCTAGATCCCTGCTCTGCTTTTCCCATTCATTCCCACTCAGCCTGTCCTCACAGGAGAGCTGCTCCAGCCTCTGAGCATCCTCCTGGCTCTGCTCTGGACACCTTCCAGCACTTCCAGCTCTTTCTTGTCCTGGGGGCTCCAGAACTGGAATTGAAATTGTTGTCCCCCTCCAAAAATCCTGACCCCCAAATGATTTTCCAATCCCCACAGGAAGAGGAAAAAAACCCAAGCTGCTGGATTCTGGGTACAATCTGTGCATTTTCTTCCACTCTGAAGGAGAAGAAAAGGAATATTGCCCTGCCAGAAGAGCAGATGATGCTCATTTGCCACATCAGAAGGTTGTCCCAGTTGAGTTTCCAAGTTCTGATTATGGGGCTGGAATTCAGAGGAGTTGAAATGCACTTTTGCAGCTTGTGAAGTCAGGGGAAAAAAACCTCCAGCTCTGCAGTTTCCATTGAGGATCATTGGTGATGAAGAGGGTGGGAATTTACTCTTTCAATGAAGGGCTGTGACTAATTCAGGCTTTTTTTTTTTGCTCTCTCAGCAGGGCTCAAAGGGAAGGCAATGGGTGGCACAGGATCTATTGAATTAAAAAGCTAAAAATACAGTTATAAGTGTAGAATGGGCCTGAGGGGAACAATCAGAACACAGCCAGAGAACAAGGCTGGTGATGAGTTTCTATCCCAAACCTAGGTGCTTTGTAGCTAGATCAGATCAGTGATCCCATCCTGGAGCTGATGGGTTTAAACTAGCTGTGTTTGTTGCCCAGGGCCATGGTGGGCTCTGGTTTTCTGCTCTTCTCCAAATCACTGAGTCATGAAGGTTGGAAGAGACCTCTCTAAGATCATACAGCCTCTCCTCAATGACACTGAGGATTAATGGCAGCAATCTTGCAAGGATTTGGTGATCTTTTGGGGGGAAGTTGGCTTTTCTGCAGCTGTGTTTAGCAATCCTTACAGGGTGGGGGGCAGGAGGCTGGGGCCAGGCTTTGTTCTGGGGTGCCCAGGGACAGCACTAGAGGCAATGGCACAAACTAGCCCCCAGCAAGTTCATCTGAACAGGAGGAGGGTGCTGGAGCACTGGCCCAGGCTGCCCAGGGAGCTGCTGGAGTGGAGATTCCAAAGCCAACTGGACACATCCTGTGCAAGCTGCTCTAGCTTCTCCTCTTGCAGGGAGGTTGGGCTAGAAGAGCTCCAAAGGTCCCTTCCAAGCCCTAACACGCTGTGATTCTGTCAGCCTTCATCTCTCTGTTGTGAGTAGCTGGGTCTTTAGCAGCAAGGCTGAGTGCTCAGAGCTCAATTGGGGCTGACTGCTGCTCAGGGTGGCAAGGCCACTGAGCTGCTTTTGACCTGAAAACTTGCTGAGCACAATCTCTGCAGGGAGCTGCAGCTGAAGGGCCAGCCCTGCACAACTCTGCTCTAGCTTCTCTCCTTGCCTTCTTTGTCACAGCATCACAGGTTGTTAGGGCTTGGAAGGGACCTCTGGAGACCATCTAGACCAACCTTCCTGGCAGGGTAGGTTGTACAGTTAGGATTGTTTGTTTGTTCCTCCTGGAACATTGTAGCTATGTAGAATCTCACCTGGTTTATTTGCTTCTGCTAAATCAACTGATTTTCACTCTGTCTTATTCCTTGATGCTTTCTTCCTTTGTCTTCTGATTCTTGCTTGGTAGTGTTTGAGTTTCACATGCTTTTTAGGCTCACATCTTCTGTGCTTCTCCTGTCTGTTCTTCCACATTATCTTTGCTGGAGAATCACAGAATCACAGAGGAGAAGGAGCTGAGGGTCCTGGTGGACAACAAGTTGTCCAGGAGGCAGCAATGTGCCCTTGTGGCCAAGCAGGCCAATGCTCTCCTGGGCTGCACTGGCAAGAGCATTGGCAGCAGGGGGAGGGAGGTGATGCTGCTCCTCTCCTCAGCCCTGGGGAGGCCTCACCTGCACAACTGGGCTCAGTCCTGGGCTCCTCAGCACAAGAGACACATGGAGCTCCTGCACAGAGTCCAGCAGAGAGCTCCAGAGAGGATTCAGGGGCTGGAGCATCTCCCTGCTGACGAAAGGCTGAGGGAGCTGGGCTTGTTGAGGCTGGAGCAGAGGAGGCTGAGAGGAGACCTTCTCCCTGCAGAGCAGGAGCCCAAGGGAGGCTGGCAAGAGGCTGGAGCCAGGCTCTGCTCCATGGGGCCAAGCACTAGGCCAGCAGGCACTGGGCACAAACTGGAAGGCAGCAAGTTGCACCTCAAGCTGAGGCACAACTTGTTTGCTGGCAGCTGCCTGAGCACTGGCCCAGGTTGCCCAGAGAGCTTGTGGAGTCTCCTTCCCTGCAGAGATTGCAAAGGCACCTGGAGCCAATGCTGAGTGCTGGGCTGGAGGGAAGCTGCTGGAGCAGGGAGGGTGGGATAGTGACCTCTGGGGATCCATTCCCAGCTGAGCCATTCCATGAAGACAGTTGTCTTTCCAGGATTCATGGGGCTGAAATGTGGTGCAGTTTGTCTCTAGGGAGAGGAGTCATGCTGCTGAATACTTAAAGCTCTGTTGAGTAAGAACTTCCCCTAGATAATCACTGTTTAAAGGTATTTAGGTGCTGACCTAATAGATGTCACTCAAATGCTTAAATAACACATCTGCCATGTCTTGATGTCTGTGCTGTCCTGTGTGCTGGGATTAGCTGCTGAGGCACCTCAGTGGGAGCAAGTGCTGGGCAAATCAAGCCCCACTGCAAGGGAATATCCTCCTTCATTAGAAGAATGACCTTTGCAAAATACATGATGTATTAAAGACAGAATTACTGTCAAGGGAATGTGACCTGGTACACTCAGCCTAGACACCAAGTTAAAGAGAAATCCTGGTTCAGTGGGGTGTTAATACCAACCAATGTCATTTTATTCCTCCTTCTCCTATGTGTTTCTGCCACACACACCTGGATTCTGGAGTGGTAGATGCAGTTGCTCATCAGAGAACTTCAGCATGCCCCTAACAAAGAACTCCAGCCTCTAACTGTGAGCTTTTCAGCCTCTATATTATGTAGCTGCCACTCCTCAGTGGCCCTAAAGGAGATAAAATCATGGGGAAAAAAGGTGATTAAGGAATTTTTTTGGGTAGGAAAGACATGTCGTTGAGTTTTTTGAAGCTTGCCCATAATGGCTCCAGTGTGTAAACATGGAATTATGGAGTTGTCTTAAGTGCTTCCTATTTACTCAATGGCCTGTGAGGGCTCCAGAAGAAGCTGCTTTCATTGCTACAGCTCATTGAACTTAGAGCCTGCACAATAGCTCCCTTGAAGCCCACATGTGCTCTGCTGATGGAGCTGCACAGGCCCACAGCCCATTTTGGGGACAAAAAGAGGGGAAAATGATCTTCTCCTAATAGAACAAAGCAGTTGTTCCACCCTCTGGGAAGCTTCAGCTGTGGTTTGGAAGAGCATAAAGCTTTAGTGATTGAAGGAGAGAGGGTTTGGGTTTTTTTTTTTGTGTTTGTGTGTGTGAGGTGTTTTGTGACTTTTATTTTTAGGCTGTATGACCTAGATTGAGGTTTTGGCAGCTGAGTGGTGACTAAGTGAATGGAGAGGCTTCAGGAGAGCAAGTGGGACAGGACTGAACATTTGGGGCCATGAACAAACCCATCTGAATCATGAGAAGCTTATGGTTGCACTTGATGAGCTTCAAGGGCTCTGGCAACCTTAAAGATTCTGGGATTCTGTGGCTTTGATGCTCTGAAGGGCTGGCATGGGAAAGTTGCCTAGCTGCTGGGGATCAGGAAGGGCAGGAGCTCCCAAAGCCATGGAGCTGTGGCTCATGGCTTAGTGGTGAGCATGGCACTATCAGGTGGATGCTTGGACTGGAGGAGCTCAGAGGACTTTTCCAGCCATTGTGATTCTATGGATGATCTTGAGAGTCTTTCTCTTCTGCCTGTTGTTAGTGGTAGTAGTCAACAGTGTTTTCCTTCTGTTCAGCTTCCCAATTTTAGTCCTGGAGCTGCTCACTGACATGCAGGCCACTAAGACTTTGGGACCATGGCCAAAAGAAGCATAAATAAGTCTCTTTCCAGGCCAGAGGTGAATAGGAAGAAGGCAGGAGCATCCTTCTACATGAATGGGGGAGAGGATTGCTGTGGAGATGCAGAGAGGGAGCAGGGCATTGGAGAGAAGGATCATAGAATCCTAGAATCCTAGACTGGTTTGGGTTGGAAGGGACCTCTGGAGCTCATCTAGTCCAACCCCCCTGCAGTGGCCAGGGACATCCCCAACTAGAGCAGCTTGCCCAGAGCCCTGGCAAGCCTCACCTGCAATGCCTCCAGGGATGGGAACTCAACCACCTCCCTGGGCAACCTGGGCCAGTGTTCCACCACCCTCGTGGGGAGCAACTTCTTTCTAATATCCAGTTTAAATCTACTCTTCTCTAATTTAAAACCATTGCCCCTTGTCCTTTCACTCCAGGCCTTTGCAAACAGGCCCTCTGCAGCCTTCTTGGAAGTTCCCTTTAGGTCCTGGAAGGTCACTAGTAGTTCCCCTGAAGCCTTCTCTTCTCCAGGCTGAACAATCCCAGCTCCCTCAGCCTGTCCTCAGAGCAGAGGTGTTCCAGCCCCTGAGCATTCTCGTGGCCTCCTCTGCACCTGCTCCATCAGCTCCATGTCCTTTCTGTGTTGAGGGCTCCAGAACTGGACCCAGTATTGCAGAGGAGGTGTGAGCAGAGCAGAGTGCAGTGGCAGAATCACCTCTCTGGCTCTGCTGGCCACGCTTCTCTTGCTGCAGCCCAGGATGCCATTGTGCTTCTGGGCTGCCAGCGTGCACTGTTTGCTCATGGCCAGCTTCTCAGCCACCAGCACCCCAAGGCCTTTTCTGCAGGGCTGCTCTCCATCATCTCATCCCCTAGCCTGGTTTGATAGTGGGGATTGTTCTGACCCAGGTGTAGGATCATCTTTGGAGCACTTGCCAGGTTGGAAGGTGACTCTAGCTAGCAGCCTGTGGCAGGGAGACAAGGCTCCTCAGAGGTCACACTGCCTCTTGCTGTGCTCTAAGAGCTGGCAGCACATACAAGGTAGTGTGTTCAAACATAATGGAGATGTGGTGCTGGGGACATGGCTTAGATCTAAGGAGGAATTTTTTCCCTGCAAGGGTTGTTCAGGCTTGGCCCAGGCTGCCCAGGGAGGTGCTGGAGTCACCATGCCTGCAGGGGTTAAGGAATATACAGATGCTCTCCTTAGGGCTGTGGCTTAGTGGCATGGGAGTGATAGGAATGGTTGGACTTGCTGAGCTTAGAGGTCTCTCCCAACCTTTGTGATTCTGTGATTGTGTCCACAAGATAAACCTCTTTGTTTCCGCTCCACACACGCAGCACAAGACTTTCTAGAGTAGCTATAATCAAATGTGAAGTCAGAAGATAGATATTTCACCATATTAGCTCTGGAAGCCTTTGGGCATCACTTCCAGGGCACTCTTTATTGAATGTTTTGCTCCTAAATGTCCATGAACTTGTACCCAGCAACTTCTAGCAGTGAGAACTGTTGCCCTTTGTGAGGCCAACAAAGGAAATCATTGTGTATGCAGTCTGAGGTCTCCCATGTCCATGTGAATGCCTCTCAGTAGAACAGACACCAGCAGACAGTGTGGGGAAAGCCTTTCATCCTGGCAACCACCATCCTACTAATCTCTTGTTTATTCCCACCCTGATTCTTCCCTTCAACTACATGGATAAAATCATCTTCTGCTCCCCACCTCCCAGCTCTGCTAATCCTCTTTTGTTTTGTAAGCAGCTCCAAGGAAAAAAGCAGAGAGTTGTATTTCCAATATCAGTGAAATCAATCAGTGGTTGGAGCTGCTGGCTGGGGATGCCCTGTTCCAAGAGACAACAGAAAAAGAGCATCTAGAAGGAAGCTCACATTCCAAGGCCTCAGGCTGTGCCTGCTTTCAGCAGCCTCTTGTTTGGAGCAGATACAAACAACCCAAAGCACCTCAGAATGCTTCAGCTGTGAAGTTTTCTGTCCTTTGACTAAGGAGGGTTTTGTTTTGCAGGAGAAAACATCTCTTAGTCAGAAAATCTTTGCTATCTCAACCTCCAGAGGCAGGCAGGTGAGACATCCTCTGCTTGGCCCAGGCTACCCAGGGAGGTGCTGGAGTCACCATCCCTGGAACATTGAGATGTGGCACTTAGGGCCATAGCTTAGTGACAGTTATGCTTGGACTTGATGCTCTTAGAGGTCTTTTCCAACCTTGATTGTAGTGATTAGGAAACATGAGAGGCTTGGAAAGTGCCAGGATATGGGACAGACCCTTTCCAACATCATTCTTCTCATGCATCTCCATCCTGCCATCTGCCACCTGATCAAAGGGTCATACAGAGTCTGCTTTGGCCTTGATTTTTTGTACAGGTTAGCCAGCTTGGCTGCAACACCTCCAATAAGCTCCAATTCTTCATCTCTATACCCAAGGTGATAGCCACACACAAGCTTGGTAGCAAGTGCAGGACATTGATGCTGAAGTGATTCTAGCAGCCAGGATCCAAGGGAAAGTCAGGGGAGCACTGCTGCAGCAGAGGCTGGGTCAGGAGGGGAAGGGAGCTGGAAGAAAACATCTTTCTGGAACCAATAGGAAGTGCTGAAGAAGGCAGAAGGTTCCATGTCCAACCAGCTGACAGCTATTAGTGAGGACACAGCTGGGATGAAGCCCTTAGTGAATATCCTAGAAGGAAATGTTGCTCTGCTCCATGAGAAGTAGAAGCAAACCCTTTCAATTGCTGAATTACTCACAGCTCACTTTACTTTAGGGGCAGAAATGTTCTGTATTCTTTCCATTTTGTTGTAAGCCTTGTTTTTGAGGTAGCTTAGTTGTGTCTTTTTTTGTGTTCAGTTGTTCTGTCAGTGATAGTAACACAGGGTCACAATGATGTTTCTTGCTTAATTACTGCTTGAGAATGGGCAAGTGATGAGCATGAATGCCTTTGTGCTTCAGGAGTTGGCAATAAATGTCATTTCTCAGAGACAAAGCAATAGGTAGCTTTTAAAGCTCCTGGGAGAAATACTTTCTGTGGCCTTTCCCTGGCTTTCTGGCAATCTCCTTGAGCAGTCAGTTAAGCAGATCTTTAGCTCCCAAGCAGAACTGGTTAACTTGGAAGCTCCCAGAGCTGTCTAGGAGTTCATCTTTTCTCTGCTGGAATCCCTACAGGTTCTTTAGCCTTCATCCTACTGAAGGGAAGCAAACAGGACACATTTAGTCTAAGATACCTAAGGTCTGGAGGGGCTGGAATGTGTCCAGAGCAGGGCCAGGAGGATGCTCAGAGGCTGGAGCACCTCTCCTCTGAGGACAGGCTCAGAGAGTTGGGATTGTTCAGTCTGGAGAAGAGAAGGCTCCCAGGAGACCTTCTTGTGGCCTTGCAGCATCTGCAGGGAAGCTCCAAGAGAGCTGGGGAAGGACTTGTTAGGCTGTCAGGCAGTGCTAGGACTAGGGGAATGGATCCAAGCTTGAGGAGGGGAGATTTCAGTTGGCTGTTAGGCACAAGTTTGCCCTACAGTTTTGCTGACCTAGTGGAAATTCATCTTTTCAGACTCAAAATGCCTTCCATTTCCCAATTTTCAGGAGAAATGCTGCATGGCAGAGAGGATGCAAAGCATCTCCTTGCTCTCCACAGCAGCTCAGAGCTGAAGGAAGGGAAGCTCTCAGGGGTGCTGAGGTGTTGTCTCTTGGCTCCTCATGTCTTCTTGCCTTTAGGAGACAGAAGCACTTAACAACCCAATCCTCACGAGAGGCACGAGCAGAGTTTTTTTCTAGCATGAGCCAGACAACATTTCTTCTGCAGTTCAAACTTTATTCCAGTAAAACAAACACTTCCAATTTGATTTTATTGGTTGGTCTTTAATGAGTCTCAGCCTTCCTGAGGATGGCAAAGGGATCAATAGATTAAGAAGTATCTAAAAAGCACTCAAAAGTCCTATAGGCAAAAATCATTAATAAAGAGAAGAGCTAATTATATAAATCAGAGATATTTTCTCTGTATCTAAGAGAAATATTCCTCAGGAAAAAAAATCATCTCATGTTATTCCATAGGGAGAATTTGACCTAAAGGTAGGGATCATGAGGTGACAACTGAGAATAACTCCTTAAAGTGCCATTTCATCTGTAACTCTGCCTTCAAAGAGAAGGAAAAAGGTCAATATTACCACATTAACAAAGGACATCCACTTCTCCTCCATGAAGATAAGTTCAGGGCATCAAGGGAACTCTTCCCTTCCCTGACATGGACAACCACAACTGGACTTAATGACAACTAGGGAGAAATACTTGGACTAACCTCTCTTGAGTTTGTTCAGCAGAGCAATGTTAGATGAAAACAGAGAGCAGAGGCTCAAGAAATCTCACCATGTGCTGGGAAAGGCAAATGGATTCACTCTGCTGGGGAAGATCCTTGGTGGCAAAAAGTTCAAGAGCTTCCCAGTCCAAATTCCAAACCTTGTTGCCACAGAGAATCATTATGCTTGGAAAAGGTCCAACCATTAATCTAATGGTAGCATGCTCACCACTACATCATGTCCCCAAGTGCCACTTCTGCATGCTTTTTGACAATCTCCAGTGGGGAGGGACTTCCTAACATCCAACCTAACTCTCCCCTCCTCAAGCTTGGATCCATTCCCCTAGTCCTAGCACTGTCTGACAGCCTAACAAGTCCTTCCCCAGCCCTCTTGGAGCTTCCCTGCAGATCCTGGAAGGTCACAAGAAGGTCTCCTGGGAGCCTTCTCTTCTCCAGACTGAACAATCCCAACTCTCTGAGCCTGTGCTCAGAGGAGAGGTGCTCCAGCCTCTGAGCATCCTCCTGGCCCTGCTCTGGACACATTCCAGCCCCTCCAGCTCTTTCTTGTCCTGGAGGCTCCAGAACTGGACCCAGTACTCCAGGTGAGGTCTGCCCAGAGTGGAATAGAGAGGGAGAATCATAAATAGCATCCCAGCAATTCACTGAAAGCCAGGATCCAGTGACAAAGGCAATGATTACTTTTGGCATCATCTCCTTTTGTGCTGAAAAAAGTAACATTTGGTAAAGACACTATTTCTACTGAAAAAAAAACAAACAAAAAACAAGGCAAGAGAGAGAGGATTTCCCTAGCAGATTTTGGATAGCAGAGAAAATAAAACCAATGTCAAACCCCAAGGGACACAGAATATCAGACATGAGAAGACGACTCCGAGTCACAGAAGCTCCTTTAGAAGCACTATTAATTCTCTCTTCTTGGTGTTAGCAGGAGAAGCTTTTCAGACAACAAGCTTGCTAAAGGTGGAACCTCATGGATGTCATTATAGCCCCAAAATTCCCCACCTCTTGAGACCAAACCTATTAGCCTAAGGGCTGCAATTTAGGTGTTGTTCTTCCTCTAATCCTTTTGAACTTCCTTTCAACCAATGTTCAGGAACCTCTAGTGAAATACTAGTAATTGAAGGGTGGTGAAAAGGCTTTCAGGCTTGCACCTGTTCAGACATCTCCCCTCCTTCCCTTGAAAAAGCCACAAATTATGCAAAATGACTCTATTAGCACAAAGCAACACACATTCATTCAGCTGAACTTCTGGCACATTATGAGGGGAACAGCTCAGCACTGGGTTTAGCAGAAGAAATCCTTCCAAAATGGTTAAAAGGTATAATTTTGCTAGGAACTGACTGAAATTGGGCTCCTTAGAGCCTGATTGGAATTGCCTGCGCCATGTTCCATATTCATTAGTTCATTTGACAGGAGACACCAACAAGACTCATTGCAAAAGCCAAGGTAGAAAACTGCCACAGAGTCATTAAGGGTGGAAAAGAGCTCTGAGATCATCAAGTCCAAACATCAACCCAAACCTTCCATGCCACTAAATCATGTCCTTAGGATCTCCGTGGTGTTGGAACCCCTCCAGGGGTGGGGACTCCAGCATCTAACCAGTGCCTAACCACTGTGGCAGGCAAGAAATTCTTCCTAATATCCAACCTGAACCTCTCCTGGCACAACTTGAGGCCATTTCTTCTTGTCCTAGCACTAGTCACCTGGGAAAAGAGCCCAAGCTCCATCTTCCAGCAGCTGTGGTAGCTCAATACCTAACCACTCTTAATGTCTCTTAATCTTTGAGCAACACCAAGAATCTTCTCTTTTACAACAAAAGCAAACACACAGCACAGAACTGCTCTTGGTTTTTTTAATACCAAACCCCTCTCCATCCTCAGTGCTGCAAATGGTATGAATCCAGCTGGTGAATAATTGATGGAGCTTCCTGCAAGGAGGCTGAAAACCTCCTGCTAGTAACCTTCTGATCTCAAGTTTGGGGAAGAGAGATGTTGTACCAACTCCTCTGCTGCTTCTCCCTGGAATTCCAAGAGGTTTAGTAGCTGGGCTCACCTGGGGGAAACTTAGGTCCAAGCTGGGAGTTGCAGCACATCCATGTCATCTGCATTCCAATCCCTGATGCAAGTGACAGGAGATATTTTAATGATCTCCCACTGCATGTAGCTTTTATGTGTTTATTGTTGATTTCTGTAACAGCAATTTCACTTGGGAAAAAAACCCCTCCTTTTGTTCCTGGCACTGGCAGATGCTTCAGCTCAGCATTGCCTCAGTTGTGTGTTATTTTCAGGCAGCTCCACCTTCAGCACAGAGATAAAGGTGAGGATTTGTGTCAAGTGATGCTATTAACTTCAAAGTAGGCACAGCATCCTGCCTTGGCTCAGCTCTAGTGTGGCAGCAGAGCTAGGGCAGGGATTGTCCTGCTGGGCTGGGCACTGGGGAGGCCACAGCTCCAATGCTGGATCAGCTTTGGGCTCCTCCCTCCCTGCCAGAAGGACACTGAGGTGCTGCAGTGTGGGGCTGGCAGCAAGCTGCTCTAGTGCCAGGTGTCCCTGCCTATGGCACTAGAGGAGCTGGAAGGTCTCTTCCAACCCTGCCAAGTCTGGGATTCTATCAATACCTCAGATTCTCTAAGGATCCACTTTGTTACTGAAGACTGAAACCCCTCAAGAGTCCTGTTTGCAAACAATGCCTGTGATGCTGGTTTTTTCCAACCCCCATGCCTGTTTTAGCCCTGTTTTCCAGCTGGCTGCTCAGGAAGGTGGATACAGCTCAGCAAAGCACTCAGCTCACAGATTTTTCTGTCTCTTTTCTATCTTTCAGGAGCAAATCATTGTTGTTTTTTCCATTTTAGTTTCCACAAGGGTGCTAATGGCACAGCCATTTGGGGCTAAACAAGTGATTAAAGCTAATGGATTGCTAATGCACATTAGGAGCTAAATGTTATGGAAGTCAAACTCTCAGAGTGACATAGACACAACCAGGGGGAAGTGGAGATGATGTGGAGAGAACAGCAGCAGCAGAGACTGATTCCTGGGCAGGAACCTCAGTGAAGTTCTCTATATCGTACAGAATTATATGATATTTTGTATAATTATGATATATGTCAAGGTTCAGGGCTGGGCCAACCACCAACCCAGAGAAGGAGCTTCTCTGGTATCTCCTCTTCCCCCACTGCAGGGAGGAAAAGGGCAAATTAACAGAGAGAGAGACTTGGGGCTTGCAAATGAAACTTAAACTACTTGAATGAAAATGACAACAAGAAAATTATATATACATATACACACAAAGCCAATAGCAGAACCAAACTCCCTTTTGATGGTAACTCCCTCCCCAGAGATGCTGTAGCAGGAGGACTCAGCAGCAGCCAGGACTCAGACTCAGGGCAGGATCCTGGAGCTCCGGAACTCTTGGATGGAGATGGAAGGCAGAACAGAGAGAGTCCTGGAGGAGCAGAGCTGAGCTGCTGAGCCTCACAAGGCTCAGGGTGCTCAGTGTGCCAGGATTGAAGGCACAACAGAGAGAGTCCTGGAGGAGCAGAGCTGGGCTGCTGAGCTTCACATAGCTCAGATGCTTAACCTGCAAGACACAGACCTCTCCTTATAGATACTAGTTTTTAATTAGCTGCTCATTAGCCTTATTAAGCACCTGTTTTGCTGAGGTCTTAGGCCTCATAGAGTGAGAGTTCCCCTCCAGTGGTGCAGTCCCCATCCCTGGAGGTGCACAAAAGCCATGTAGAGGTGACACTTGGTGCCATGGGGGTGATGGGTTGATGGTTGGACTTGGTGATCTCAGAGATCACAAGATTTGTGCTCTAGACCTGGGAAACTCACATGTGAAAGAAAATGAGACATCTTCAGGTTTTTGTGCAGTTTTCACCAGTAATTGCTTTGGATTTAAAGGTATCCAGATTAGAATTAAGGAGATGCTGTAGGTCACTTTCTCCCCTCAGATTGCTCCAATAAGACTCTTGGACCAGGAGCAGTTACGTTTACTTTTTGCTCTGCAGTACTTCCTTCTCAGCCAGAGGCCTAAATCCCAGCATTTATATATATATATATATATATATATGATAAAGGCACAAAGTGCCTCATAATGTGTGACTATAGAATCAATAGTTTGTGTTCAAAGTTTTGCCTCTCACTCCTTGCACATTTACTGAGTGTGGGAGGCCAACCTGTTCCAAGTGATGCTGAATGATCAACAACTCCTCCCAGGTAGATTCTTCCTCCCTCAGAAAGAAGCAGAATGATGTACAGAGTCTATCACTTGGTGATGTGGTATCAAACAGAATAGCTCACCTAGCTAATTAAAACATTCCTCAGCTTGATGGCTGAGCCTCTACCTCATCCCCATGGATAAAAGCTTGGGAATGAGAAACAAAATAACCCCCCCAAAAAAACTGCTGGAAAAAGAGTAGTGCCAAGCACCACAGAATAAAGAGAACTGTGGAGTGAACAAACGTCCTAGTGACCAAAGCAGAGCTGCCATCTGTCCCTCCAGTAAAGGAGAAGGCAGCTGCTCACTCAGACTAATGGACCAAGGACTGCAAGACTCACTGATGACATCTGAGTCATTTGGCATGGATGAAATAGACATGGAAATAAATGAGCAAATCTCTCTTTGAAAGCAGAATGCCAGAATCCCAGAATGGTTCAGGTTGGAAGGGAGCACCAGAGGTCAGCTAGGCCAACCTCCCTGCTCTGGCAGGGGCACTACAGCCCAGNCTTGTTGTCCACCAGGTCCTTCTGTGCAGAACTTGTTCCAGCAGATCAGCCCCAGCCTGGGTTTGTCCATGGGGTGCAGGACTCTCAGAAGCCCACTGATCCTGGCCCAGCATTTGCTCCTAACCAGTTCCTTCTTCCCACTCCAGTCTGTGGCTGTATCCCCTTGAGTGTTTGTGCCCCACACAGGCTGTGGAGCTTAAGCAGAGGCACATGATGCTCCAAAGAGCAGAGAGACTTAGTGACTTAGTCCAAAGCTATCTGAGAGTGCCTGGGTCACTCTTAGCCATTTGACAGCTCTGCCTTGCTAAGTAGGTCAAATCACAGGAATATTAACCTGTTTGAGTGAGGAGCTTAATTCCATGCAACAGCAAGATTGGGAGGAGAAGGTTTGAACTGTAGCTTCTGGACCTGCAGTGAGGTCTATGAGCAGAGAAAAGCAGGTGACTGATTTCCTTTCTGGCTTTATTTTGTTGAGGAGCTAAAAGCATTTTATCCACAGCTCTTTTTATTTGGATCTGTAGCACATGAGCTCTAACCTAAGGTTGGGCTTGGTTTCTTCTTCCAGGTACCAAGTGCTAGGATATGAGGAAAAGGCTTCAGGTTGCTCCAGGGGAGGTTCAGGTTGGATATTAGGAAGAATTTCTTCCCCCAGAGGGTTCTCAGGCATTGGCTCAGGCTGCCCAGGGAGGTGATGGAGGAATCACCATGCCTGGAAGTGTTTAAAGCCATGGAGCTGTGCTGCTTGGGGCCATGGTTAGTGGTGAGCATGGCAGTGCTGGGTGGATGCTTGGGCTGGAGGAGCTCAGAGAGCTTTTCCAACCTTAATGACAAAGGGAGCTTGCAGATCCAGTGAGGATGACAAAAGGGAGTTTTCTTTGTTTTGGATTCAAATGGTAAACTTTGGTTGGCTCAAGCACTATGATGTTAAGTAAACGAAGGGAAAAATAAGAAGTGAAAAGAAAAAAAGAGATAAAAGAAGGAAAAGAAGCTGATGTTTGCTGCTTTTCCAGCACAAGCTGCTTTCCTGAGACCTTTCCAAGCTGCTCTTGGCTGGCCACACACTCCTGAGGCTGTTTGATTATTACTCACCCTTCCTGCAGAAAAACAAACTACAGCAACTTGTGCCATGACATTTTATGACATTTCCAGCTAGGAACATCTGGGAAGTTTAGTGTGACAGTGACAGCAGAGCTGACAGGGAATTTTCTCTCCCTCCCTCCTTCCTTCTCCCACCCAAATGCTTTCTCCATTTCTTCTCTCTTTTGGCCTTGAATAGAGACTAATGTAGAATCAGAGAATGGTCAGGGTCACCTTAAGGGACATTAAGCTCCTCTAGGTCCATGTGCAGGGACAGCTGGCACTAGAGCAGCTTGCTCCCAGCCCCAACACTGCCAGGGCTGGGGCTGCCACCACCTCTCTGGGCAACCTGGCACAGTGGCTCAGCACCCTCCTGGGGAACAACTTCTGCCTGACAGCCAACTGAAATCTCCCCTCCTCAAGCTTGGATCCATTCCCCTAGTCCTAGCACTGCCTGACAGCCTAACAAGTCCTTCTTCATCCCAGGTGGATTGTCAGCCTAGCATCTCCCTGCTGGAAGTCCTCTCACTGGTGAGCCAGCAGCAGCAGTGCTCAGCTCCTCACCACCCCAAACCCAGCCATTGTCACAGTGCCTCAGCCCCAATTCATCCAGTCCAATCTCCTCTGGCTGACAGGGAGCAGCATCAGAGGAAAGGGCAAGAAAGCATGAAATTGGCAATTATGGACTAACCTTTCAATAAGGAAAGCTCCAGCTTCAATCTGAATGTAGAAGGTTAGTTTCTGCCCCGAAGCTTGAGTGTTTCACAGAGATTGTGTTCAACTTGTGACCCATGGGGCAAGCCAGGCCCATGTTGTCCTGATGGATTACTGCACTGTTCTTGTGTAAGCTGAATTTTAAAGCTATTTCCCTGGGGCTTTCCTTTTGCTGGACTTTTTGCTCTTGAAATGCAAAGGTGGTGAATTGTTGTAGCTGTCAGAGGAGCAGCTCCTGCCTTCATCCTCAAGGCAAACATCAACCATGCCTCTACATGGTTTTTTTTTCCCCAAGCAAGGTGAAGAGAGTCAGTGTTCAAAAAGCTTTTCCTCCTGCTTTGACTTCAGGTTCCTATTCTTTGCTTGGTTTCTGGTGTGTCCTGAGCCCAAGTGCTCAGAGGGTGAAGCTGGAGGTGGTTCAGTGGCAGCAGAGGCTGGAGGGGTAGGTGAGATGTTGCTACTCTGGGGTTGCTGGACATTTGGATGCAGACTTGTTGCCAGGGATAAGGTGTTTTGCACAGCTGAGGGCTCAGGTGTTTGGAGTTGTCTCCTGATGGGTTAGAAAAGAGCTAGTTGGCTCTGTGCAGCATGCAGAGGAGAGTTGTGTGTAGAGGTGCTCCTGTCTGTTCAGTGTTTTAGTATCATCCTCTGAGAAACTGGACTTGGGTTTCAGTCTGAAGGAAAACAGGACCTCAAAACTCTCCTGTACTTCAAGAAGAACATGACTACAAGCTCCAGCAAGCTCAGGTTAGTGAGGTTTTCTGTGCTGTTGAGAAGGATGTGTGCAATAAGTCTAGCTTTGAAGGGGTGAGGATGTCCTGATGCTCTAAAAGATGTCTTGGTGGCCACAGGTTTAAAGGAATTGCAGGTATTCCTTTCTCTCAGGCAGGGGTGAGTGGCTTGGATGGGTGGGTGGAGGAAATGAAGTTCCATCCTCCGTTGATTCTTCATTTCTCTCCCTGCTGCTGCTTTCTCTGATCACCTCAGGTGTGTTACTCAGAGTGTGTGGGAAGGTGGCTGGAAGAAGATGGCTTTTTCTCTCTGTGGGTGTAGGAGGTTTACCACTGGATGTGGTTTATTTGAGGAGGCTTTTTGTGTGCTGGAAGGCTGCTGGTGTGGGAACAGAGAGGAGCTTGTTGGATCTTGAGGTAAACAAAGGATTAAGGAGTTCAGGAGATGTTATTTCCCAGTGTTGTCTTCTTTATGGCCTTGTAGGGCTCCTTTGCCACAGGGAGGGAGGAAATGTGTCAAAATGAATGTTATTTTGGGGTGAGAAAACCAGAATGTGGGTGAATAGCTTTAATAACTGCTACTGAGGTTTTAGCTGGGGATGGAAGTTGCAGTTTGAGTTGGGTGACTCTTTATTGCCTTGTACTGCTGTTCAGTGACAAGGACTGGAGCTGGGCTAGCCCTCTGGCCTCCTGAGGCATGGAGGCACAGGGACATGTAGCCTCCCTTGTTTTGGGGGGATAGCCTGAAATAGATGTGAGGGCTCTCAAGAGCTTCAGTTGCACATCCTTTGAGCCTCAGGATAGTGGCAGGAAACAGATGAAGAGCTGGCCAGAAGGATCAGTGAAGTATTCTCATGTCCTGATGCTCCCAGGGAAGAGGTTTGAGTACTACCTTGGTGAAGAAAGGCTCAGCTTCTTCTTGCAATCAGCTTGACTTATTCTCTTTCCTTCCTCAAGGTGAACTGAGGAAGGGCACAAGACCTTTAGCTTCATTAGAAGCACTTTTGTTCCCAGTTATTGGTTAGACCTTCAAGGCTGAGTGAATCATGGATGAGGTTTAATTGGCAGGGAAGAGGAGAAACACAGAGCTGGGCCTAAGATTTCATGTGGGAGCCAGAAGAGCTCAATATAGAACTCCAGCTAGGGGATTCTAGCCTGTGCAAGAAGTGACCATCATGTCAGTGATTGGATGGAAAGTGATAAAAATGAGACCAAAAGTCATCTTAAGAACTTGCCCAAAGGCTGTTGTCATAAAAGCTCTTCTTTTAATAAGGAATCAGTGGATGAAACTCGCTGCTGCAGTAGGTAACTCCTAGTTAATCACACTTAAAGCTTCCAGAGCCAAGGGCAGCCTTTCTCCTTGGGTTTAAAGGTAGTAAAAACCATTCTGGCTGAGAATTTAGCAAGTGGTGATAGTTTGTACATTGAGCAGAGCAAGGGGAGCCCTTCACTTTGCATTATTGAATCCTATTGATGCACTAGTGGTGGTCTACAAGATGATCTAAAGTAGTCTTCAGATGGACAGCTAGGTAAATGAAGTGGAAGTGTCCAGCTTTAGGACAAAACTAGGAATAATTGGGAGGGAAAAGAAATGTTTCTGAGCAGAGTTCTCAAAATAATGGAATTTTTTTCCTGAAGCTGCAAAGATCAATGATAAATTGTTGATCCTGTATCCATAGTCCCAGTTTTAATGCTTTCTGTCAAGAAAACTGAGTAATATTTTAGCTTAAAGAGCTGCTTAAGGGACTATGATGAGCTCTCTGAAGTGCAAGATGGTGTTAGAAAGCAGAGTGGTCAGCCACTGAGGAGAAGCTGTGGAGCAAAGGGAACGTGAGCAAGTGTGGTTGGGAAGATGGTGTTGGAGAAGAGCTTTGCTCTTTCTCTTTGCTCAGCTTTGTGGAATAAAAACTCTGCAAACCAGCAGTGAGCAGTGTGATCTGGTGGAGTGCAGAGGGCTGTGTTTGGAATGTGCTGGAACACACAATTAAGATGCTTAAGGTCTGCAGGACAAGGTGGCTCCTGTGCTAATCAGTGCCACTGCTGCAGCTCAGCTGAACTCAAGCAGGGTGAATCACTCCCCAGGGAATCTGGGGAGACTTGGTGGAGTGGGAGGTGGCTTTGGGGTTTGATTGAATGTCTAATTCAAGTGTTGTTTTGTTCCTTTGAGGATGTTCTGCTTACAGCTGTGTAACTGTGCCTGTGGGGCTCAGCTTGGGGTGGGCTCTGGGGGCCAGGGTTCAGTTGAAAAGATGTGTTCCACCTCGGAAGCATTTTGGGCAGGTAGATAACTCTAGTGCAGGATCCCGTCTAGATGGGGTTGGAATGTCTGCAGGGAAGGAGACTCCACAAGCTCTCTGGGCAACCTGGGCCAGTGCTCAGGCAGCTGCCAGCAAACAAGTTGTGCCTCAGCTTGAGGTGCAACTTGCTGCCTTCCAGTTTGTGCCCAGTGCCTGCTGGCCTAGTGCTCGGCCCCATGGAGCAGAGCCTGGCTCCAGCCTCTTGCCAGCCTCCCTTGGGCTCCTGCTCTGCAGGGAGAAGGTCTCCTCTCAGCCTCCTCTGCTCCAAGCTGAGCTTTTATAGCAATGTATGTTCTGAGATAAACCTGTGTGTTTTTTAGCTAAATTCTCCTAACACTCCAAAGGACTCCTACAGCTGAAGAAGAGACAGGAAGAATCAAGTGCTTGGGAAATGAGGATGATTACCAGAGCTCCACTTCTGTGTGTGTGTGTG
>VWZO01011557.1:14204-26561 GCA_013396975.1 Bucco capensis | reverse complement strand
CGTTTGATATGTTCAAAGGCCTGTTTTTGTTCGGGGCCCCAGTCAAAATTGTTCTTTCGGGTAACGTCACAGAGAGGCTTTACGATCTGACTGTAGCCAGGAATATGCATTTTCCAGAAACCCACACCACCCAAGAAGGCTTAGGCTTCCTTTTTGCTGGTTGGTGGGGGCATAGCTGTTTTCTTGTTAATCACATCTGTTGGGATCTGGCAGCTCCCGTCTTGCCACTTGATTCCCAGAAACTGGATGTCTTGTGCAGGCCCCTTAACCTTGCTTTCCTTTATGGCAAACCCAGCCTTTAAGAGAATTTCAATTATCTCCTTGCTCTTCTCAAAAACTTCTTGTGATGTGTTCCCCCATACGATGATGTCGTCAATGTACTGCAAGTGCTCTGGAGCTCCACCTTTCTCCAGTGCAGAATGGATCAGTCCATGGCAAACGGCAATACTGGACACCTCCCCAGGTAAAGGCAAACTGTGGCCTGCACTCAGGTGCTATGGGTATGGAGAAAAAGGCATTAGCAATATCAGTCATGGCATACCATTTAGCTGCCTTCGACTCCAGCTCATATTTGAGCTCTAGCATGTCTGGTATGACAGCGCTTATCGGTGGTGTAACCTCGTTCAGGCCATGACAGTCTACAGTTAGCCTCCATTCACCACTGGATTTTCGTACCGGCCATATGGGACTGTTAAATGGTGAGTGAGCCTTGCTAATCACCTTCTTCCTTTCTAACTGTTGGATTAGCTCTCTAATGGGAAGTACAGAATCTTGGTTGGTGTGATATTGCTGTTGATGCACCACTTCAGTAGCAATTGGCAGCTTCTGATCTTTGACCTTCATCCATCCCACAGCAGTAGACTCCTCTGAAAGCCCAGGCAAGGCAGCCAGCTGTTCAATATCAGTCTCTACAGCTGCTATCCCAAAGACCCATTGATACCCTTTTGGGTCTTTGCAATACCCTTTTCTAAGAAAGTCTATGCCAAGAATACACGGGGCATCTGGAGCATTTACCACTGGGTGCTTCTCCCAACTATTCCCAGTCAGGCTCACCTCAGCCTCCAGTACAGTCAGTTCTCAAGATCCTCCTTTTACTCCAGTAATTGTGACAGACTCCGACCCTTGTGATTCTATGGTATTATGGTGCACTGTGCACCAGTATCTACCAGGGCCTTGTACTCCTATGGCTCTAATGTGCCGGGCCATCGAATCCACACAGTCCAATAGACTCTGTTGTCCCTATCTTCCACCCGGCTGGAGGCAGGGCCCCCCTAATTCTGAGGGTAGTACCTGGTATTAGTGGCTGAGTTCAGAAGGTGCGCAACATTCACAGGGTTTGTGTGGCCTACATGCAGTACACTGTCATTCCCCCTATGAAAACCTGAATTTGAAACCCATGAATTTGGATCTCCGTAGTGTTGCCAGATGACGGAAGAACATTCATCCGCCCAGGACCCTTTTTCCCTGATTTTTACTTTGTAATTGGCATACTTGCGCTTGTAGAGCAGGGGTAGGTGTTCCATCCCACTCAGTCACGTCCTCTCCAAACCCTTGCAAGAGAGACCACCGGGTATGTCGAGATATGTACTGCTGCTGGTTAGTTCGTCTTGTAGGAGAACTTCTCTTTCTGATGGTTTTAACACAGGTCCATTCAGGAGAAAAGCAAGACCCGTCCTCTTATCTATTCTCTCAATCAGCTTTTCAACTGATTTCTTGGTTTCTTGAGCTGTTTTCTCCAGGGCTGATGCATGGGCCTGTAGGGGACCTGAAATGCTGTTCTCATATTGCCGCAGTCTGTTAGCCACCTCCATCACAGTTGGTACTTTGTTATCTCTTCCCCAGATCATTGTTGACAATGTGTGGGTACATGTCGATGGCACACTTAGCACAAATTTGCACAGCATTGGTCGTGTGCATGGCACTTCATTGGGGTTTACCTTTCGCCTGTCTCCATAGATCACCTCTTGCACGGCCAGTTCTCTCAGATACTGGATGCCTCTCTCCATGCTGGTCCACTTGCTTGGGCAGCATTCAATGTCATCTTTATAGGGATACCTGTCCCATACAGCTGAGAAGAATCTCTTCCAGAGGCTGCGAGTGTTATTATTTCTCGCAATAGCCTTGTCAATGCCTCCATCTTTAGCCAGGGATCTCAGTTTTCTGGCTTCCTTACCATCCAGGTCGATGGAATTGGCATAATTATCCCAGCATCAGGCCTACCAGGCCATAAGTGACTTACTCTCACGATGGCCAAAGTCCTTTCTTATGGTTTGCAGCTCTTTCACAGATAGGGATCTAACTGTGACCTCCTCATCTGATGCCCCCCCATCTGANACTGTGACCTCCTCATCTGATGACCCCCCATCTGATGGGCTTCCTCTGGGAGGACCTACTCTAGTAGAGGGACCTTCTCCTAATGAGTCTGATGCAGAGTGATCTGTTTCATCTGATGACACGGGGCGATCTGTTTTTGTCAAATGCTTTTTCCCAGTTGCAGAGCTATCAGCCTTCACATCCTCAGCCTTGGAGGTATATCTGGTTCTGCCACAGGAGGGCTTTGTGCCTGCTTTCTTTGAGCCTTTCTCCTTACGGGAGCGAGTTGTATTGGTGCAGATTGAATGGGCAGCAAAGCTTTGTGATGTTGTCAGTCTATGTTGGTGCAGAGGCAGAGCTTGTGGTGGGGGGGGTGCTTCTGGGTTCTGAGCATCTGCAAAATCTGCTGCCAGAACAGCACGCATTCCACAAGTGGTGGCGGCTGCCTGGCACACACACTCACATTGATGTTTAATCTGATGCCACACGAGAACAAAATTCATTATAAGAATCAGAAGATTCAATGATAACGATAAGGCCAATGACACAGGTAGCATAGCATTTTGAATGTGATGACTGTATGTACTATCATTCCCGCCCCGTGGGAAAGGACTGAAAGTATACACAGCCACCAAATCTACCAGGTAATGCCAGCAATATCGAAACATATGCACTAGCCAGTCAGACACAGTGTAAATCAGTGATAAGCATCTTAACATAGCGGCAAATATCGCGTGATATCGGCAGTCAGTAATCTTCAGGTAAGCAGCTAGACCAACCAAACAACAACAGAAAATATGTGGAGGAAAAGAAACATTGTAATTGGAAACATTGTAATTTAGAAAGGAGACATTGTAATTAGAAACATTGTAAATTAGAAATTAACTCTAGGAGTATATAAAGTATCATTGCTTTTAGAACTGGCATCATTATGCAGTTTCCAATCCCCAAGGACTTGCAGAGAAAAAGATCTGATACTTCCCTGAAAAGAGCAGGCTGGAATTTGGGCTATTTGGGGCAATTTGCTAGAACTGTTCGTATCCCAGACAAGCCCCCCAAAAAGGTTGTTATGGTCTGAGTGAAATAATAAGACTTGGGGATTGGAAAAGGCAGAGTAGCTTTAACTACTTTTAATAGAAAGCAGCAACAGCAGACAAATATATACAAATATAGATAGAGAGCCAGCACCAAGATTTAAACTTCCTGCTCTCCCTCCCAATCGCTATGTTACTGCAGCAAAGCTAGGCCCCAAAGCAGGACTGCAAGGGAAGCGAAGAAGAGGGCACAGAGGGAACTGCCTCCTGAATTTATACTGAGCACAACGTGTATGAAATGGAATACTCAGTTGGTCAGTTTGGGGTGACCTGTCTTGCTTGTTCCCTCCCTATAGGTGCAGGCTCTTGCCCTGCACCCCCTCCCCCGACTTCTCTGTGGAATCACAAAAAGCTTAGATTCCAATCCTTAGCTGTAATCTAAACGTTTTAGGCTTAAGCTATCAGACGTTGGTAATGTTTTGAAAACATACTGCCAGCTTTCAGAGAAATGTAGTCACTTTTAAAGGAACCTTGGTTAGAAGCTATACCACCTTAGCAGAATCAATCCTGCTCCAGTCTGAACCAGTACAATCATGTATCTGATTTCGATCTGGTCCATTCTGCGGCTCACTAGTGAACTGTGTGGCACAAGAAATTCTTGGCTGTTTTGATTTGGGAAGTGATTGTAAGTTTGTTCATTAATGGTATCCCTTATATTTTCTAGGCCTTATGTAGTAAGGCCTTCATAACTTTTTTTTTTTTACTTCTAATTAAATTGAACTTATTTTGTAAGTGATGTTAAGATGAAGACTGAACTCTTAGTATAGCTCTTCAGAATAGCTTCAGGTTTAGTAGTGCATGTAGTGGCAATCTCAGTATTCAACATGCATATATTTGAAATTTTGTATTGTTTCCTTCTGAATTGAGCTGAGCTCCCTGTCTGCAGTTGGGGTGGCTGTAGAGGGTGAACTTAACCCAAGGCGTAGTCATTAGATACTTTGGTAAAAAGTCGCAGGAAGCTTTTTGTGGGCTTGTCTGGGAACGGGATGGGTGTTTAAAAAAACAACAACTACAAAAAAAGCCGAATAACAAAACCACAATTTCAGGCTAAACAGACCCAGATCCCTCAGTAGAGTGATCATAGTTTTCCTGTTATATATAAGAAGGGGGAAGAGATTTTATTCAATTCATACTGTCTTACAAAAAACTTTCTCTGCTGTGAAGAAAACAGGTTAGATGTCCAAGTGTAGTTTGTCTTCAAAATTCATCACAGATCTTAAACTAAAAGGAGTTTGGATTGATGCTCATTTCAGTTTTTTTGTAAAACAAAACCAGCCCCCCAAATACACACAACACGAAAAAAGGTATAACTATTTGGAAGTAAAGCCATAGGCTTTTCTTCTAGAATTTGTGAGCTCTTTTTTTTTTTTTTTTTGTTTTACATAGTGTGACAATCTGGTATAAAATGAGGAAAACATTCCATGCTTATGAATGGAAATTCTATGAATCTAAGAAGTTTTTTTTTGGACATTACTGTAGAACTAAAGTGTTGTCCATATGCACTGTAGCAACAAATTTTTTTCCCAACAGCACCTACCCTACAACCATTTAAATGTACAGAATCATTGTAATGTAAAACAGACTAAGTATTTTACTTAGCATCTTTGGTTAGATTGGTGATAAGGGCAATGTTTATGCTGATTGTGTTCAGTTTCTCAGGAAGACTGAGGTTAATTGTAGCTTGGCAAAGAAAAAAAAAGTTCCATATTGTTTTTCTGCAGTACATTCCTGTTGCTATGCAACAAACAATGTCATTTAGTACAGAATATATTAAATTTGTATTCCCATCACATATCTCTGCACATTCATTGTATATTTTAACAGGAGGGTATGGTTCTGACTTCCTGTAGGACTGTAGTATAATGTGTATATTTGAATTTTTGTTCTGGTGCTCGCTGTAGCTGCAGTGGCACCAGCAGTTTTGCAGAACCTTTCTTTGTTTTCAGATGGATAGGACACCTGTGCAACATGATCAGGATTCCAGTCGGACAAAAAGGGGTGGTAGTTTTCTTCCCTGAGGTGGGATGGTATTGCCAATGAACATGTTAAGACTTCAAGAAGGAGAAATTTCTCATATGGAAAAAGTCTCAGGCTATGAATTCTGAATCTTTAACTTTCTCTGTATCACATTAAATGCAGATGGCACTATATGAACCTTTAAACCAAAAGATCCAGTTAGGAAAGATTCATAGCATCTCTTGGTACTGTTCTCTTGATGATTTTGCCAAGGGGATGTCTCTAATGTATAAAACCAAAGGAGCAGGCAGCCTGTAATAGTACCATTTTCTTTCTTGTTGTCTGCTGCTGAAATCAGAGCTCAATGCCAGAGGGTTGCATGCCTCTGCCCAAGCAGAGCTCAAAACCATTTCTCTATGTACTCAAAGAGAACCTGATGAACCTGATGCAACTTAAAAAAAAAAAAAAAAAAAAAAAAAAAAAAAAGGAAAAAAGAAAGAAGAAAACAAAGAAAAATCTTATGGCATTCTAAATTCAGTGAGATCATACCTGATTTCACTTCTCCATTACAGAGAAATGATTTAAACACCTGGACAAGGATGTCTGGTTATTTTTTGCCTTCTGTTTTGGGAAGATGAATCTTTGTTTCTGTTGCAAGAAGAATTCTGCCTTTGGCTTTCAATGATATGATTATTGTTCTAATAGTATCTTTTGGCATAGGAAACAGTAAGAATTAGTAAAACTGCCTAATCTTCTTAAGGGTGGAGGGCAAAATGTAATTGTGAAGCTAGCACTCTTACCTGCAACTTTAATGAAATTAACTTATTTCAATGTGTAGAATGAAGAAATTGTAGAATATGCACAGGAAATTGGGAAATTAGAGATGCAAGTTGGAAGTAGTGTGTTGCTAGGAAACTTAAGTAAATCTTAAAGGAACTCACATTAGAAAATGGATGTTCTAAAACCACTCTGGTTCTAGGACACAGAGCATTTAAAAGTTAAATGCTTTAAAATAATAAGCAATTTATTTTTGTCTTCAGGTGTCTAAATGACCACTCCACTTCTATCAAATTGGACCATAAATCCAACTGTGATGTTGCAAGAGTAATGTCTTTATTTCTGTTATCATGTTGTCCACCCTCTCCTTTTTTTCTCCAAGTCTGGTAATAGCTGTGATTTTGCTAACAGCATCCGGGGCTAAAGAAAAAAATCTCCACAGAAATTTTCCAAGTATAGCTTTAGGATGGAGAGACAAATGATTGAGAGCAAAAATTAAAAGCTAGAAATAAACACAGTTTAACATAATAGTTTTCCTTTTGTTGCCTCCTGTCTTTCTTAAATTTTTTTTTCACTTTGAGGGTTTGTACTGTTATGCTTCATAATATAATGGAGTAGCAATTGAAAATGAGTAAAAAGATGCAGGAGGTAAACTGACTATCCATTTGCATGTTAATGGTTGCCAGATAGAAGTAGTCAGTGTATGAGTAGTGCATACTATTTTATTTGTGGGTTTTTTTTCTTTTTATGCTCAGGTGCTATAATTCTATAAATGGAGCTACTACAAAACAGTCAGCTTTTCATACCCATCATCTTCCCCCCAAATCTGAAATTAAACTGGGATGAATCCTGTAGATTGGATACAAGTAGTCCAAAGTTCTCTTTGGCTGTTGGAAAAGAAATGAATACATTCTTTTATGTATGTATGCTCAGTCACACTAACCTACCAGCTCTTAGTCAATAATTAATACCTGTATGCATCCAACTTATGCAGAACTATGTAAAAATGATGCTGAAGCATGTGAATGATGATTCGCTATTTCTCTTCCCCTACAACAGAGGCTGGATTCTGGTTTGCAGAAAGAATTTTTGATTGTGGTTTGAAGGCTTTTTGTTTGTTTTGTTTTAGATTGTCTTTCTCTGTTGCAGAGGTTGGAAAGTCTCTAATGAATGAGATAGGGAACTGGTTGAAGAGGATATGATTTAATGGTCTCAGCTCAGCCTTTTCCCCAAGAACTGTCTTTTTGTTTTTCAAAGTTTCTGTCCTCTGGTGCTGGTTAAGTTCAGAGTTGTCAGTGATGTTCATTAGCTATGTCCTGACTTGTTTTCTTATTGACTAACTGAAGACTGTGGGCCTGATCTGTCAAAGCATTAAATTACTCAGCTTGTACCTTAATCCTGCAAAGCAGAGAGAACATTGTATGGCCACTGAAGATAAAGGGCACTAGATTATCAGAAGACCTGTTACATCAATTAGTGTGCTTACGCTCTCCAGTGGGGGAAACAACTTTCTAGCTGTTTTCCCTTTAGTTTCCAACTTCTGATAATTTCTTAAAAATGAGTGTTCAAGTTTGAGGCTCTCAAATAGTGTATTTTATGACACTGTGCTTAAACTGCAAACAACTTTTGAATTTGCTGTTTAGAACAAGTTTTGATTAATGTGCAAAAAACTGCCACTACACATTGAATAATGAGGAAGCCTACTAGATGTTCATTTATTCCTCAGCTCATCTGTCCTAAGTCAGAGGTAGTCTGAGGAAAAAAGTTGAGGGATGAGAAGAATGAGTATATAACTGAGACTTTTTAATGATTTTACAACCATAAGTCACACTTTCCTCTTGTATGTAAGCAACTAGAACTTTTAGTTGTTCTTTTGTACTTTTTTAAACTCTGAAGGTTTTTCAAACCATATAATAGTGTTAATACTCATGTTCTTTAAAAATTGAAATAATACACAAAATTTGCCATCATATTTGAAATAAGCATAGATTTGGAACAGCTGGATTCTCTTCAGAGTAACTTTTCCTGCTGGTAGAACATGCATGTGAATGTGACTAAAACTCTGATTACAACAGTGTGTGCTTACCCGTAAGGAACGCCGTAATGCCAGGAATCTATTTTGCTCATACTGTGCTTAATCAGAGTCACTAACTTCAAACAAACAAAGATCCATCAATATTTCTCCATCAATTTTTATGATAGACTAGGAAGATCCTTGACACTTTGTTTGTTGTTCCAGTGTTTTGTATGGGTTAAACTATGTGGCTTTTTCTGACGATGCTTTGGATTGATCTCTCCTTCATGATACAACTAAGACAGTAATGTTCATTTGTCTTAAATAATGGGACAGTCCACTTAGGTGGCTCCTTTTTTAGAAACTTAGAGGTGCAACTGCTCTGTAATGAGCGAGTTGTTTGTTGTTTATTTTTTTTTATGTTAAGGCTTCCATACTCACGAACTATGCGAGGTAACAGTTTGTTTTTATTTTTCAAGCTGCCTCCAGTGTATGTGAGGGTTTGTTTCTCCTAAGTATTTTCAGAATTAAAATCACAAATTTCATTAATTTTTCATAGTTGTTTGGCTTTCAGACCTCCTGCCAGTTGTTACTTTCCTCTTGATCTACATCATTTGGAAGCCAAGGCTGCTTGTTGTTTAGTCTGTCATGTACTGATTCACATCTGTTCACTGGAACAGATCTAAGTGTAGACCTGAACTTTTTTCCCAGTCACTTTCCCAGTGTGCCATTGTTCAGAATTCTTACTCTGACCTCTTTTCGGCTTACATCTTCTTTTGGGCTTCTGCCTTCTCTGATAGCAGCCATAGTCTTCCTATGGTCATCTCTATGGTTCTGCTGCAGCACAGGCATTGCAGAAATGCACTTGATGTATTTTCTGAGTGGTAGCATCAGTAGTTGCTGTCTGAATGTGGTTTTCAAAACTGCTTTCTGCTCTCCTTACAGTAATTTTTGTGTAATCTTACGAAAATGCTGTGTAAATTTTGTAAGAAACCAAGCTGTACCACATCATCTGCTAGTTCCCTCTGGTAATTAGCAGAGAACTCCAGAAGACCTAGAGGGCATAATTAGTTCCTAAGTAATGCTGAAGATGTAATTGTTATCTGCTAGTAGGTTTTTACTAATAGTGCTGCTTTTATTTCATAGTGTTCAAGTTAAACATAAGCTCTTTGGAAACCTGACATCTTGCTTGCTTCCTTTTCACATTCAGAAACTTGCATCTGCTCTGAGAGGTACCCACTGGGTGTTTTGCAAATCTGATGGTCTGAGGTTCTGAACTCTAGCTTAAAATACAGTGGTAATAATTTCAGGGAAAATTTTGCTGAGTCTCTCCTTAGTTTAGAATGAAATCTTTTCAGTGGAAGCCCAGCAACTTTGCAGTCTTCTGAAAACTGAGGATTGTAGCTATGACATTCAGAGTTTTCTCATTGAGGGGGGAATCAGTAGTAAGTGCAGACAAAGTATATACCAAAAAAAGTATCTGTTGTGGTTGAAGCTTGCAAATTTTTATGCATCTGAAAACATGACCTTTGTAAACAATGTGGAGCAATGTGTTGCTGCTGCCACTAATAGTATCACAGAAAAAAGACTGAACTATGAAGGAGAGTGAGAATAGTACGAGATTCCATGGTAATGTTCAAGGCATCACATCAAGAAGTATTACCCTCTTGGAATCGAAGTAGAATGTAACAGTTCATGGGGTAAACTGGTGAAGGATCTAGAGTACACAAGTGGTATGAGGAGTGGCTGAGAAAACTGGGGTGGTTTAACGTGGAGAAAAGGAGCCTTGGGGGGGGACCTTACCACACTCTACTAATACCTGAAAGGAGATTGTAGTGAGGTGGGGCTTGGCTGCTTCTTCCAAGTAACAAATTATAGGACAAGAAGAAATGGCTTCAAGTTGCACCAGGGGAGGTTCAGATTAGATATTAGGAAGAACTCCTTCAGTGTTATCAGATGTTGGACCAGGCTGCCCAGGGAGGTGGTGGAATCACCATCCCTTGAAGTGTTCAAAAAATGTGTAGATGTAGTGCTTGAGGAGTGGCTGATTAAAATCCTTTCAGTTGAACCGAGGCAGCTGTTTGCTGCAGTGCATTGTAGCCAAGTTCTGCACTGAATCTAAAATGCTTGAACTTGCCCTGGCTTTCAGGAGAAACTCCCAATGCTAGTCATGGAATATTTCTAGAAACCAGTTGAATTTTCATGAAAAATTGTCGGTATGATGACTTGTGTCTGTAAAATGGCTCAAAAACATGGAAGCCTTTTCATTTTGCTTTCCTTTTGTGTTACAAGCTACTATTTGTAGTTATGGTCTTTCTTAAAGGAGTTCCTTTAGTCTGCTGTACACTGCTGAGTATCTTTGGGTTTGAGTAACTTTGTGCTGCTTGTCTTGCTGTTGGATGTTAGGCATAACTGCTTCATAGATAATACAGAAGAACAGATCAGAAGGGGAGTGGAAATGGGGAAAGTGTCCAGCCTTCTTATCCAGCTCTAGCAAATGCATATACAGAAAGAATTAACTTATTGTACAGAGTAAAATTCAGAGATGAGGTAAGTGACCATTTTTCTTAGCAGCAGTATCATGTTCCTTTTAAAAAATGAGTGCTGCTTTTCACTCTGACCTGTATGTCTCACCTAGCAGGGCCAGGAAAGGCACAAATGAAAGTCTGAAGTAAATACTTGGATTTTAAACCTTTGTCAGCACAGTTTTTAATGAAACAAATGCTGAATGCTTTCCATATTCACTTGGCAGTCAGTGCCTTTACTGTTAGCTCAATCTGCCAAGTGCACTTTCCAGATGATTACTGTAGGATTACAGATACCTGTAGATGGGATGATCAGGAGAACATCCATAAAGCTGTTTTTACAGATTGGATTTGTAGCCCAGAGACTGTAGAGATGCTACCCAAAAAAATTAATAGGGTAAAAAAGAACTGATTGGTAGTAGGAGTTTTCAAACTTGCATTAATGCATCTAGCAATTTTCCCTGTTTTCTGTGATTTACCTCAATAACAGCTCGGTTCAGGATTTTGGAACTTTGTTATTTGACTAAGGTCAAATTAAATGTTGTTTATGAAGCTTATCTTTGTTTAAGCTTCAGTAAATGCTGATGAGCCATGTGTAGCACTTGTTAAAATTGTTGTTCATCTCCAACTTTGTGGAAATATTTTTTGTCTAAAACTGTATATCTGCTTTTTTTGGTGTTATTCTTGTCTTAAAAATATTGAAGTTAATTGAATGTTATTGACATGATTTTTCATTTTGCCAATTAAAACTATTTTTAAAAGTGCTGGTTTATTCTTATAAAGATACTTTTTTCCTGTGATAGGTGTTAACCGGGCAAACTTCAGCTGAACTGGGTTTCCTAAATTTAGTTTGCATTTTTGAAGTTTTTTGATATGTCTTGTTTGCAAAACAGGTTCTTGTCTAAGTGGGAGGCTTTGTTTCCTAGCTTTAGAATGTCTTGATCTACAGTTTGGGCAAGATTTGGTCAGCTCAAACCACTTTATAATCTGTTATTTTAAGATCATCCTCAGAGATTATAATTTAAAAAGACTTTTAAAAAAGCGACTGCAGGCTATAGAAGCCTCAAGACTTTTCCCCAGTTTGGGGAGAACTTCAGTGACAGTCTGTCTGCTCCATCTGACCATGGTGAAAAACGCTGGGATTATTTGCAGCTCCAATTGGTCTGTGGAATGCACTCCATCTATTGTTAGCTCTTCAGCTGAAGCAAGAGCAGGAGTTGCTTTTCTGTTTTGACGTTGTCTGGCCAGACCTGCTGCACTGCTGTATTGATCTTGAGTAGTTACAGGTGACAGAATTGGCAGACTTCCCATCCTTTTAGTAGCTTTGGGGGAGCTGAGATGTGGGAGACCATAATTTACATGGTTGATTTTTTTGCTTTTAAATTCTTAAGAAGATTGCATTCCTACTGCAACTACAGGAGGCATCAGGCTCACAGGCTCTTGTCCTGCTGGGGGACTTCAACCACCCTGACATTTGCTGGAAAAACAACACAGCAAGCAGTAGGCAATCCAGAAGGCTCCTGGAGAGTCTGGATGAAAACTTCCTAACACAAGAAATAGACACCCCTACCCGGGGGGGTGCAATACTTGATCTATTGGTCACCAATGCAGACGAACTCATCAGGGTTCTCAAGACTGGAGACTCCCTGGGCTGCAGTGATCATGCACTGGTGGAATT
>VWZO01011557.1:0-13259 GCA_013396975.1 Bucco capensis | reverse complement strand
ATGGAGCAGGTCCAGAGGAGGGCCACAAAAATGATCAGGGTGCTGGAACACCTCTCCTATGAGGACAGGCTGAAGGAGCTGGGATTGTTCAGCCTGGAGAAGAGAAGACTTCGGGGGGACCTACTAGTGACTTTCCAGTACTTAAAGGGAACTTACAAGAAGGCTGGAGAGGGCCTGTTTGCAAAGGCCTGGAATGAAAGAACAAGGGGCAATGGTTTTAAACTGGAGAGGAGTAGATTTAAATTGGACATTAGGAAGAAGTTCCTCACCATGAGGGTGGTGGAACACTGGAACAGGTTGCCCAGGGAGGTGGTTGAGGCCCCATCCCTGGAGGCATTCAAGGCGAGGCTTGACAGGGCTCTGGGCAACCTGATTTGGATGGGGATGTCCCTGCCCACTGCAGTGGGGTTGGACTAGATGACCTCCAGAGGTCCCTTCCAACCCTAACCATTCTATGATTCTATGATTGCAAGCAATATATCCCTAGAAACCTATAAAATTCGCTGTGTTCAGATTTCCTGTTCAGTTTAGTCTCTCTTGGAAGCAGAAGTGGTATTCCTGGATAATTCCTTACCATGGAGATTAAACAGTGTGTGTTTGTGTGTGATAGGAATGAGGACAAGATTGTTCATATCTAGCTTGTAAATACAACAGCATCACTAACCTGGTTATTGAACTCTTCAGTTTCATGTGGAGCACACAGAACTGTTTTCTCAAATTCAGTCTTAGTCTACATTTTACTTCGGCTTGTTGTCTCTTTGAATTTCTTATGTCTGATAACATGCTATTAGAGGTGCATGTGGTAGTGGTTTTCTGATGTTGCCTAATAAGTGGAGAACAGGGCTTTTAGGGACTTCATTTAGGTTGATTGGTTTGTTACGGAATGTTAGATAAGAATGTATCAAGAGTAGCAATAGCTTACCTGTGAAATCATGCAAATAGATTTGAAAGCTGTTGTATCTAAAATTAATGTCAGATTAAAGAAAGCAAGCTTGCAAAGATTTCCTTAGTGTTGATCTCTGGACACTGTAGCTGTTTAAATAAGCTGTGACTTCCTTTTGACTACTTAAAACAATAGAAAATGACTCTTAATCTACAAGACTTTGCTTCTTACCTTATATTCAACTCCCTTAATAACAAAACATCCTTACAGGATGCGTAATTTAAGCAAGACAATTTCAGAGTTGTAGAATTCCCTGCCTGTGGAAAGAGTTAGGTTTTCTGTGAACTAGAGAGAGATGTCAATAATAATGTGTCCTTCTGGGGCAGACAGATGGTTGATCTAGACCCGTATTCTGTCCTGAAGAGTAGCAGTAGCAATCCCTTTTCCTCCCCTTCTGTTGGCACGTTAGAATCCATATCTACTCTGAGATGTTTTGGAACATGCTTGTCGATTCCTTTTATTATTTGTCTTTAAGAACCTGCTACTTTTGAGTTTTCCTAATCCTTTTTTTAGCTTGCTGATCTTATCTAACTTCCTGCAACAGAAATTCACTTTGTATGTAACTTTTTAACCTTTAAGGTGGTAGGGATTGATGTTAAGTCACATCAAAAGTTTAAATCTGGCAGCTGGCTGTACTTTTCCTGTTCACTGTGATTTATGCTTCTGTTAAGCAGTCTGTTTTATGGTATGTAGTACAGTATAGTCAGTGTATTTCTTTGTAAGTGAAAAGGAGAAGCAATGTTGCTTGTGCTACTACAAAGCCAAAAGGGCATTGTTAGTTTTCCTCAGTGTGGATTGAGTGGATAGGCAGGTGTAGTAGTTTAGATTATCCAAATAGCACCTTCCAATTTATTCCTTGTATCAAATAAAGGTCTGCACTAGCAAGGAAAGATCTTTCTAAAAATTTTGACAATTTTTGGACAGTTTACTTTAGCGATTGCACTACCGGTTTGTAATATTTTTATGAAACCATTTCTGTAAAAGTAT
Organism: Bucco capensis; assembly: GCA_013396975.1. Classification (NCBI taxonomy): domain Eukaryota; kingdom Metazoa; phylum Chordata; class Aves; order Piciformes; family Bucconidae; genus Bucco; species Bucco capensis. Next base: position 11,329 of record VWZO01011557.1, on the reverse strand, counting down.
TCTTTGTGTATGTAGTGCAGAGGCAGTACATATTGCATCATTTTTATGGCTGAAGGGAAAAGCTTGAAACTTGTATGGCTCCTGTGTATGATTTACACTATGCAAGAACAAGGCTTCCTTGCAACTATTGCTTTATATGATTGTCCTGCTGTTGTACCTTATTTGTTGCTTGTGGTTGACAGCAGGTTTTTGTCGTGTAGTAGTATTGACTGACTCTTCACAATCTTTTCCTCTATTTCCTTGTTATGAGAGTTGTAAAACTCAGAAGATAGTTATGGTGTTGGCACTCTATATAGTGAGACATTGATAGAAGTATTTTATTTAACACTTTGAGTAAGTGTAAGTATTTATTGCCTGGACACCTTCCCCCCCTGCCTTCTATAATACCTATCTACATAGTTAAAATCTAGTGAAATGCTTGAAGTGACTTCTCGAATTTTCAAGTTGTATGCCAGCTGTTACATTCTTGTTGCTTGTATTTGTGGGTTGGCATAGTTTGTGTGTCATGAGTGTTAGGGTTACTCTGGACATTTTAACATAATTTTCCAGATGTTTTAAGTCTTAATCTGACACTAATGAAGGTTTTGGGCTTGATTGATGGAAGGTGGCAATTTTGTGGGGTTAGGATACTGAAGAGGTTAAGAGTCCAATGTTAAAGTACAGGCAAGAAGCTGGTAAGTTATTCCCTATTTGTTCTGGGGAATCTGAAATACTGTTTAAAAAGTTCACATCTATTGTACATACAGAAAATGTTTTTATTTACAGCAACATGTTTACTTTTTTACTAACATAGCTGTAAAGGATGGACATAGCTGTATATAAGGAGATGTAGTTGTGTTCTAGTTCATTCAATATTCAATTAAGTTTCCATGTCAAGACCAAAAGCTGTCTTTATTTATACTTATAAAGCTCTTGTTGAAAGAAACAGAGGTTATGTAATCCAAATTTAGGCCAAACCAGGTTTTTTCGAATGTTGTTGAACAGTGGATGATGCAGAGAAAGCCTTACTTGTCTTGTATGTTAGAATTATGAAGGTGTAGCACCCAGTGAGAATATATGCTGACCACAATGTGATGCCTTTATAAATAACTTGTGTAGAACTCTAAGGTGTATAACTTTGATATGTAAGAACTCTGCCTATTGTTTCCTTTAAAAACTGTTGTGAACTTAATGAATTGTCTCTTTGATCTAATGAAGACATCAAATTTTGTACTCAACTACTTTGTTTTCTCTGTAGTGTTTTTGCAGACAGCTGCAGAAATTAGAGTGGACTTGGGATTTTTTGAGTGTAACGTCTTTCCATGTGCTTTGTGTTGGTTTTTTTTGTCCTGGGAAATCAAAGTTCTTGACTAAAAAGGTGTTCAAGGTTTGCTTTGTTTCCTTTTTTTTAATTAAATGAATGTGCTATAAATGTTTTTTCTGCTCGTTTTTTTTCATAGACATGTACAATGCTATAACCTAGATTAAAGTATAAATTACTGCAATAAATTGGAATTCTTGCTAAAATTGTATTGACAACAAATTGGTAATGCAGCTTTGTTTCTACCAACTCACTATTATGATTGAATTATTTGGTTTGAGTTTATATCACTGGAGTACCCAAAATTGAATATTGATAAAGGCTAGACATGATTCTGGCTGTCATTGCCCCGTAAATCTTGCAGAGAACAGCATTTCTTGGCTGTTGTGATTCTACACTGGTGTTGAGAAAACAAACTGGACAAAAACTTTCATACAAGAAGAAATATTTTTCCAATAAAAATGATGTGATCGTTGTTTAAGAGTAGAGATTTCACATTACATCTAGACTACATCAGGTAAACTAAATAGACTACAGTACTGATCATTACACCATATTAATGTTATGACTTTCTCTTCAGAGAAAAGTGGTCTCTGACTTTCTTCAGAGAAAGTGGTTGGTGTATTTAAAGTCTTTTGTAAGCATTCTTTGGTGTTAGCAGGCTTGTTATGAACTGGAGAAGGGGTCTGCAGAGAGCTTTTGGTAACAAGTGCTGCCACACCTAGGCTGCTTAGCCTTGCTGTTAGGCGAGGTTTCAGTAGATTTTTGTACCAACTCTCTGTTTAAGTAGACATCACTTAAAACTGTATGAAATGTTGTGCTTTGCCTTCTGATCATAAAGAAGATTCAGAGACATTAGAAACTGAGTGCAACTCTTTATGGTGTAGGACTTCATAGTAAGTTATTTTAAACAGTCTAAGGGTCAAGAATTTGGGGCTTCGTAAGGCAGGTTTTTTCCTGCCACTGCTATGTAGTTTTTAAGACTGGAGGGTGCTTTAGAATAATAAGTGATAAAATATCAAAAAGTATTTTAAGTACTTCTAAAAGTTTAGGGAGAGAATTTTCTTTATTTCTTTCAATTAAAGGTGCATTTTTTCCATTACAGCTATGGTCATGCAAACTCAAACATTGTCACTGATTAAAGTGAAAAATTGGCATGTTAAAAACAAGGACCTGTTGCATTTCAGATTGCACTTTGAGTCAAATGACGTGTTCTGCAAATAAACCTTGTGTACATTCTGTCCGGATTTTTAGTTAGGTTTGTTAAAAATTTAACCTCTCCATTCAAAACCATAGATTTGCTGTATGTATCTTGACAACTGCAGATATTGCCGATATATGCAAGTTTTACATCTAAGCTTCCATGAGTCTGTTTCTAAAAACGTGACTTTCTATGGAGAAGAGGAGCATGGATAGCACCAACCCAATTCTGGGACAAAGAACATCCATGCAAACTTTCCTACGTGCTTTTCTTCTTTGTTTTCTTGTAGACAGTTTCAGACTACTTTGTTATAAAAACGAGAAGAGAAGGTTCTGGATTTCATTTTCATCCTTTATACGTATTTACGGATCTAGCATGAAAGGTCATTCACAGTGGTTGGAGCTTTTGAGACCAACCAGCAGATTTCAGAATCAACACCAAATACTGTAAACCCAAAATGCTCAACATTTTTTTAGAAGAGTGATTAATAGTTTTTTCAACCTTTAACAGTCAGTTATTTGAGTAAGAGTTGTCCCAAGGTGTAGGAATTTATCCAAATACTTAGGATTACAGAGAACGGCTGCCTGGTTTCTCAGGGGCATTCATGAGACTGATGCTCAAGCATTTGTTGTAACTTATTGCTGTGACAGTAGTAGCACCTGGCATATAAAACACCTGAAGTTTCTGGTAACTAAGTTGAATTATACGTAAGCGTGGACTGCAGCATCTGAGAAGCTAATGCATGCATGTTTCTTCAGCTGTGTTGCAGAGACAGCATAACCTCTGCTAAGGTGGTGAACAGATAGTATAGTTGTTATAGTTGCAGTTGCTAGACATCTGCAGATGGGTTTCTAGAACAACTCATGTTCAACAGAGTGTTTTGAGCCTTTTGATAGCAAAGTTGACGGTGTACCACATGTACTTGGGACTTTTGGAACTTTTAAAAGAAGCAAAGAAGCAAATAACGATCCAGACTGTTTGAGTGGAAATCTTGCATTTTGTTATCTGGAATACATACCGTTTGAGTAAACACCATGGAATGAGTTTCACGAGGCACCTTTCAGTTTATAATCTGAAACAACTGAAAAGGAAGTAGAATAATACTAAACCCAAAATTACTGGTTTTACTATATTAAAAATTGTCAAAAACTTGGACTAAGAGTCTGTTCCTAGACCATTTAGAAATTGTTTCTTTTTAAGGAAAGTTATTGCTAAAGGCTCATGGGTTCTAGAAATTATAAAGGCAGATAACACAATGTTAATTATTCATCCTAACTCTGCTCCTTTCCTGATCTCAGATAATTTGTGAGGGCCATCCATACAGATGTATTACAGTGCTGTGTGGATTATATCCTGGTACTTGGAATAGTTCTGTAGATACCTCCTGTGAAGGCAGAGGAATAATTTCTGTTTTGTTTAGATCCTTGCTCAGATATTTCCTACATATAGGTTTGGTTCTTGAATGTTGAAGGAAGTTGGAATGTTCTGGGCATCTGGATTTTTTACTGGCACAGATACTGAGGGCTGTGATGCAGAGGCTCAAATGACAAAGTATGGTGTTTTGTGCCACAGGCTGGTGTTGTAATTGCAAATTAGTTGAGCTGTAGCTTCAGATCCTAACAAAATTATGCATGCTTCTTGGATGTTTTTTTTCTCAGACATGGGACTGGAGCCATGGTCTGGGAACATCTGAACCAGATTCATTTGGATGATTGATTCTTACTCCATACCTTCCAAAACAGCAGCCTGCTGATCTAAAAATGATCAAACCAGCACCTACGAAGTGCTGCAATATATTTAGTAACTCTACTTGGTCTTGACCTTATTTTGCATAGAGCTAGCATCTGTCTCTTCTGTGGCAGGGTTCATCCACAGCATATACCTATGATCCTAGTGCACTGGGGCTGTGAAATTGCTGACTTGTATTGCTGCCCGGGGGTCTGTACAGCAGGGTTCTGTCCCTCCTCTCAGGTGTCAGGAAGGGGTGCTTGCAGCTTCTGCCTGGAAGTATGCTCTGGTGGTTGCAAGGCTCAAGGGCCTTGGGGTGCTGCTTTACATTCCCGGCCTGGGGGCTGCGTGTCACGTGTTCTGGGTCTGCCCTGTCCAGTCCCTGGGGGCACAGTGATTACATTTGCTACCTTGCTGTGGTGAACTGGCATGGAGTGGCCCTGACCCTACGGGCACAGCTTTCAGGCTAGCCAACTGGGGCAAAGCAGGGGTGGAGCTGAGCTCACTGCTCAAGTGAAGTCAGCTGGGTGAATCTCCCATATTAACCAGGCTTAGGGAGCGTGAGCGGCCTGGAACGTGAGCAAACAGGTATGGAGCAGTTTGTGAAGCAGTTCGTGAAGGAAGGGCACACGGGAGAGTGCTCTCCCCTTTTAAGGTTTCATAGGTGAGCTACATGAGCGGTTGGCACTTGCCTTGGTAATACCTAGCAATTACTAGGAAAAAAGCTTTAGCTTGTCTGGAAGTGGCAACCCAGACAGAGCCCTCAAGGAGGGATGAGATGGTCCAGGTAGCAGGCTGTAGGGAGCGTCTCAGCCTCTCCCTGGTAGCAGGGGACTGTGTACGGTGTGAGCAGGTAGGTGATTTGTTCACCTGAGCGGCACAGCTGCAAGCTAAGGTTGAAAAACTTCAACCTGAAGTGGAAAGACTTAGGAGCATCAGAGAGGCTGAGGATGAAATTGACTGGTGCAGCCAGGCTCTGCCCTCCCTGAAACTGGAACAGGAACAGGATCACCTGCCACAAATTACCCAGGAACAGGAGACCCCTGGACCATCCCTGAAATGAGTTCATTGGGATAAACATCTGCCCTACATAAACCAAAAAATACATGGTAAAGGCAGCAAGCAAACTTCTTCTTTGCCCACCTTCCCACATCCCCTTGGCAGTAAGCAATAGCAACAAGTTCCTGCTCGGCGTGGCAGGTGTGTTGCCCCGGTTACATCCCCAACTTTCCAGGTGCCCTTGCAGAACAGATACGATGCCCTGCAAGTGCAGCCAGCCAATGAGGAAGATGAATCATCTGGCTTGGAGGAATTCCCAAGATTAAGGAAGCCCAAGCTCAGCATCCAAACATCTTCTATCAGAAAAAAGAGAAGAGTCATTGTTATAGGTGACTCCCTCCTGAAGGGCACAGAAGGCCCTATATGCAGACCTGACCCACTTCAAAGGTAAGTTTGCTGTCTCCCTGGGGCCCGAGTTAAGGATGTGGTAAGAAAACTTCCTGCCCTCCTACAACCTACAGATTATTATCCATTGTTGACTTTTCAGGTAGGCAATGATGATCTTGTAAAAAGAAAATTGAAGACTGTCAAGAGAGATTTTAGGGCCTTGTGTCAACTGATCAAGGGAGTGGGAGCACAGGTAGTTTTTCTTCTATCCCCTCTGTTGCAGGGGCCAACCCAGAAAGGCTGAGAAGGGCCCATCAGATCAATTCTTGGCTTTGAATCTGGTGCCATCAGCAGGACTCATCATCAAGATCAGAGTTTTTTGACCGGGGATCAACTTAGAGGATGCCAGGCCTACTAGCGGCAGATGGGGTGCATCTCTCTCAAAGGGGGAGAAGGATTTTATCACGGGAGTTGGCTGGGCTCATTAACTGTGCTTTAAACTATATTCAAAGCAGGATGGGGGGAACCTGGCTCATAGGAAACAAGCCTGTGACGTTTGTGGGCTGTTGTGCCAGCTCTGCTGTTACCTCGGGTTGTGCTGGACAGGCGGTGCTCTAGCAGTGGTTACTCGCTCAAACGCCTGTACACTAATACACGCAGTATGGGGAACAAACAGGATGAACTTGAGATCTATGTGTGATCTCAGGGCCATGATCTTATTGCAGTCACTGAGACATGGTGGGNCATAGCCAAACTTAAGAAGTGTGGATTGGGAGACTGTGCTGTGAGATGGATTGGGAACTGGCTGAAGGACAGAGCCCAGAGAGTTGTGGTCGGTGGAGCAGAGTCTAACTGGAGGCCTGTGACTAGTGGTGTGCCCCAGGGGTCAGTGCTGCGTCCAGTACTGTTCAATATATTCATTAATGATTTGGATGAAGGGGTAGAGTGTTCCCTCAACAAGTCTGCAGATGATACCAAGCTTGGAGGAGTGGCTAGCACACCAGAAGGCTGTGCAGATGGAGAGAGGTTATTCTCCCCCTCTACTCTGCCCTGGTGAGGCCCCACCTGGAGAGTCCGGCGCAGGGCCACCAAGATTATTAAAGGAGTAGAGCATCTGCCCTATGAGGATAGGCTGAGAGAGTTGGGTCTCTTCAACCTCGAGAAGAGGAGACTGAGAGGGGACCTCATTACTGTTTACAAATATATTAAGGGTGAATGTCAGGAGAAGAGAGACAGGCTCTTCTCAATGTCATCCAGTGCTAGGACAAGAGGGAATGGGAGCAAGTTGAATCACAGGAGGTTTAGTATTAACCTGAGGAGAAACTTCTTTACAGTAAGGCTGATGGAGCACTGGACCAGGCTGCCCAGGAGGGTTGTGGAGTCTCCTTCTCTGGAGACATTCAAGAGCCACCTGGATGCATTCCTGTGTGATCTCGTCTAGGTGATCCTGCTCTGCCAGAGGGGTTGGACTAGATGATCTTTCTAGGTCCCTTCCAACCCCTAACGTTCTGTGATTCTATGATTGTATGATTCTTTGCTTATGCACAGGGACACTCCTGACATATTGAACTGAGAAGCAAGAATCAAATAAACTTACCTTGACATCTTTCCTTTTTCAGGATCTTCTGTGAGACTGCATGCTATTTCTAAATAGTGTGTTCCAGTATTCTGTTGCTGTTAGGGGAATTTTTCTGTTACTAGTTCGTGTTTATGGAGGGTGTTATAAATACAGTACCAGATTTTTTTCTCTGCATTGAATGTTTTGGTCTTTTATTTTGTAACCCCTGTGACTTTTTTGATGCACTTCTGCCTTCTTAAATGTATTCCCAATTTTTGTCTGCTGGAGTCCAAAGTATACTGCTTGGTGCTCATGTGTTTAGAAAGCTAATTGAAGTTACTTTTTCCTTATCCTTTAGATTTTTCATCTACCTCCATTTTACTAAATATTTATATGGTAATTTTTTAGATATCAAAACCGTATAAAGCCATATACTTAGTGTGGGGTGCTCCCCCTCCATCCTACCCCCACCCTCTCTGCTCTAGTAAGTTGGGTAATAATGAAAGGTAGTACCTGTCTTTTCTCTTTGATCTCTTGTCCTTCCTGGTAGTGAGGTACTACTTTGCATACGCGCCTGTGTTACCTGGACCAGAGTATTACAAACAGTTCCCAAATGACCACTAGCAGTTACAGCGTTTTTTTTCCCCATATGCACTATTTTATGACAAGGTACTTATCAGTAGATTTGTCACAGAAAAGGCTGTGAAATGCTAGATCTTACATTCTACAGGTAACTGGGAATCTAGGTTTTTCTGAGCATGTTTTTCATACTTCAGGATGGATTTGCCTCTCAATAGGAAGTTCTTCCTTTTGGCAGTAATGATACTGTTTGAATTGTTTGGCTAAGCCAGTGTTAATATCTCTACATCTTATGGTATGAATGCTGGTTATTTAATGAAGGTGAAGAAAACTGTTTTGGGAGGTTTTTGTGTTGTGTGGTATTTTTTCTTGATAATTCGTGCTCCTGTGAACATCTGTGTGTGCATCTGCTTAACTTAGCATGTATTAGTTGTTAAAGAACACTGCCTGATGTCCCTGCTAGTGAAGGGAGCTGCGTTGCCATATCTAGAATAAAATAAACTTCGTGCCTGCTTTGAGTGCAGATGATGCTGTGAGTCTGACAGAGCACCTAAGGAAAACAGCTACTGACATTTGAACGATTGTTTTTAACAAGGCCTAGATNTGGAGCCCTCCCTGGATCTTCGTTCGCGAAGCCTAGCCATACATACATACAGATCACAGGCAGCCTTTGATTGCTGGAATAAAAGCTGAAGTAACTGGTTTCTGAACCAAACTAGAACTTTGGATTCGTCATTGAGTTGTGCTGATGGGGTTGTGCTGGCCAGTTTACTGGATTTCTTTTCTGCTATATTCTGAAACAGCCTTTCTGTAGCTTTCTGCTTTGTTCGCTTGCTGCTGACAATCAGAACCTTGAGTTCTCCCTGCTTGTTTCTGTTTCATATGAGTCCATTTGTCTTAATTTTAATTTTATAAGAAGCCATGAAGCAGTTCTGAAGCAGCTTGTGTGAGGATGCAGAAGAGCTGCTTGAAGTAGCATGTGTTTCTGATAATTCATACTAATGTTATCCTCACTGGCATGCTGGTAGACAAATTCAGATGTAGTGTGCAGTCTGACAAAATATGATTAGTCTGCACTTACTGGTACACGTAGTGTCTGGGAAACCCTGATGTAAGTCTTGAAAGGCTTTATCTCAACAGTCTTGCTTGATAGCCTTTGGAAGCTTTTTTCCAAAACAAATGACTCACAGCCCTTAGATACTTCCTAAATGTAGTGAATGCTGTCCTTTGTACATAGGAAGAGGGAGAATAAATAGTTTGGTTTTGCGTTTGAAGATAATGATAACTTTTGAAACAAAACACCACCCTCACCATCCCAACTAATATGCTCAAGTAGAGGAGAAATAAGGTCATAACAACAAAAAAAAATGTTTATAAGAGTGTCGCCCTTCGAGCTCCAGGGATGAGCTCCACTAGTGGTGGTCGCTTGCACAGGAAGAATCTAGCAATGCTTTGCACTCTGAAGAAAGCCATTGTCAGTAGGGAGGTGGTGATCCAGACAGAGCTTCTGTGTAAACGTGTAGCCACCTAGGTTTTTAGGCTGCAGCAAGTGCCAGAGCCTGTAGCTGATTGCAGAAGGTAGCTGTGAAATATGAACAGGCAGAGGATATGCTCAGCCTGGTGGCAGAGCTGAAGGAGGAAGTGGATAGGTTAAGGACCATTAGGAAGTGTGAAAGGGAGATAGACTAATGGAGCCACTCCCTGTTGTCCCTGAGACAACCTCAACAGGAGGTTACGCCTCAAGAAAGGAAGGACCCCTTGCCCTCTCACCACCAGGTGGCAGGAGGAGGCCTAGATGAAATGGAGAATGGAGATAGGTTACTGCATTTCCTCTCCTGGCCTGCTGCACCTTCCCAGGTGCCTACATATGACAGTTATGAGGATGTAGATGGACAGGCAAATGATGACATGGACATAGGTCCTTCTGGGATGGAGGCGTTGCCCAGGGCAAGAGAGTGTGCCTCTCACATTAGAACCACCACCCAAGTTAAGAAAAAAAGGAGTTATTGGTATAGGTGACTCCACTCTGAGGGGAACAGAGGGTCCAATATACTGACTGGACTCAATCCACAGGGATGTCTGGTGCCTCCCTGATTCCCCAGGGTAAGGGATGTTACTAGAAAAGTTCCCAGTCTGGTGCGAACCTCAGATTATTATCTCCTGCAAGTTATCCAAGTTGGCTCTGATGAGGTAGAAGAGAGTAATCCAAGGGCCATCAAAAGAGTGATCAAATCAGTGACGACTGATGGGACAGCTCCCCAAAATCTGAGGGGGTAAGTGCTAGAGAGATCATTCTGCTTGCCTCAAGAGATGAGTATGAAGAAGCACACTTGAATTGGTTTTCTACCAGTGCATGCACCATGAGGAAGAAGCAAGAGGAGCTTGAATCTTGGCTCGGCCTCAGAGATATGATGCTATTGGCATAAGTGAAATGTGGTGGGCTGAGTCCTGTGACTGGTGTGCCATGATGAAATGTTATAGGGTCGTAAGGAGTGATAGGCAGGGCAAATGTGGGGGAAGGGGGAATAGCGCTGTACGTAAAAGAGGGACTGCAGTGCACTGAACTTGCTGTTGGTAATGACAAGGTTGAGAGCCTCTGGGTAAGGATTAAGAGACAAACAAAGAGGATGTGGTTGTGGGAGTCTACTAAACGTCACCGAGGCAGGATGACAGACACTGAATTATTCTTCGAGGAACTAAGGAATGCTTTTAAATCATCTGCCCTTGTCCTTATGGAGGACTTCAACTTGCCAGATGTCAACTGGGAATACCACACTGCTGGCATGAATAGGTCCAGAAGATTCCTAGAAAACCTAGATGATAGCTTTCTTGTACAGGTTACTAAGGGAACCGACAAGGAAAGGTGCCCTTCTTGATTTGTTGCTTGTCAACAGAGAAGGTTTTCTGAAGGATATGGTCATAGGTGACCGTCTTGGCCACAGCAACCATGAAGCAATTGAGTTTAAAATCTCTGGAGGCAGGAGGAAAACTGCCAGCAAAACTTATGCTCTGGATCTGAGGAGAGCTGACTTCAGGCAGCTCAGGTGTGATCCCCTAGAAAAAATTTGATGGTGCTGGGGTCCATCAGAGCTGGTCAGTATTTAGGTACCTTCTAAGAGCACAGGAGCAGGCAATTCCAAACTCTTGGAAGTCAAACAGGCATGGCAGAAGGACAGCTTGGCTGAGCAAGGAGCTTCTTCTTGAGATTAGGCAAAAGAAGGCAGTGCATGGCCAGTGGAAGGAAAGTCTGGCAACATAGGAGGATAACAGAGATGCAGTTTGCCACTGTAGAGAGAAAGTTTGTGCAACAGAGGTCCAATTAGAGTTTAAGCTGGCCAGTACCATGGGGCTTTTTAAAATATATTAATAGCAAGAGGCAGACTAAGAATGACATTAGCATGTTACTAAATGAGGATGGTCACCTCACAAATGGCAACACTGACAAAGCAGAGGTGTTTAATGCTTTCTTTGTCTCTATCTTTAACACTGATGATGGGCCCCAGGGCTCACAATACCCATGAATGTGAGTCTGTTAAACTTCTAGCTAACTTGTGTGGGACTTGCTGCTCCAGCTAGA
>VWZO01011554.1:641689-657087 GCA_013396975.1 Bucco capensis | reverse complement strand
TTAGACCCAGACACACAACTAAGCTACAAGCAAAATTCTCCCAGTTGGTTTCGGATTGGTTGTCATCAGGAGACTGAAAGCTATTTTCAGGTGGCATAAACTGGAGAAAGGCAGCCAAATCTGTATTGTTTGTGGACAAATTTGCTATGAAACACTGAAACTCCAGTTCATACTTTTCAACTGCTCCTTTTCTTGCAGCAAATACCAAGGGCAATAAGCGCTCACGAACAAGAACAGACTCCTACTCAGCTAGTCAGTCAGTAGGTGAGTGATAAAAAGGGTGTATGCCATGAATGTTTGAGGGGAGTTCTTTAGCAGTGCTCCACACTGGGTATATATTTTCAATTCTCTTTTCAAAAGCAGGCAATTATCATTAGCTTTGAGACTGGAAGTTGTGAGTTCAATTCTTCAGCTCAAAAAGCAGATGCTCCTTTGCAGTTGCATTAACACCTTTCTGGAACTGATATAATCCAAGATACAATTGAGATATATGTTAGTTTTTTACTTAGGTACCAAATACTAGTGTCCAGAATATCTTTCAGTGATACTTTCATACAAAATGTTCCTAAAAGTTGGATTGAGTATGTTTGCTCCTGTGATATGCTTCCCTTGGTGAAAGACATGTGTAGTACACTTGGTCACAGTCTCAGATGAGCTGATTAACAGTTTTGTTCATGTTTCCAGAAGAATATTATGTTATCTGCTTTTCAGCTTCACGTTTTTGCTGTTATATTTTCATGTTTTTTTCAATAGAAATGTTGGACAGTGTGGAACTGGGTGAGACAGCACATAAGAAAACTGGGACCACAGTGCCTGAATCCATCCATTCCTTCAGTAAGTTTTATTGTTGTTTCTGTACTGATGCAGAAATTATTCTTTGATCAGAAAACTTCATCATGATCCAGATACAAGCACATGAGATGGGACAGAGAAAGTTTCTTTCTCAGCATAAATGAGCAATGTAATGAACCTGTGTCCCCAACTCCAAAACCAGTGGCAGAAAATACACTGCTCTCTGGGTTTATTTGCTCTCAAAATGGTGTTTGTAATGTTTGGGAAGGGCAGATGTAACAGCAGTACAAATGCTAGTATTGTTCAGATGAAGTCATAATTCTGTTTCTTACTTCTTTTAGTAGGAGATGGTCTAGTGAAGCCAGAAGCTCTAAATAAGAAGGCGATTCAGATCATCAACAGGGTTCGGGATAAGCTCACTGGTGAGCATGCTTTTATCTTCAAAACCTGATGAGCTGCATCAGCACTGCTTTTTGTGTTTGTCATTTTTATTGGAAAACTTTGCACTTTATATACTGTAAGGGAAAAGTAGTTAAGTCCTGTCAGTCCTTAATTTGCCACCCAGAAGCAAGTTCTGTCATTTGTGACTTCCATTGATGGAGTTTCTTTCATCCTTTCATTTCAAAGGTCGAGACTTCTCTCATGATGAAACTCTTGATGTACCCACACAAGTAGAATTGCTCATTAAGCAAGCTACTTCTCATGAGAATCTGTGCCAGTGCTACATTGGATGGTGAGTTTGTCACTTTGCTAACCTGGCAGAATTCTAACAGCTAAGGAAAGTGTCAGTTGTTTTGTTGGTTTCCCTACAAGAGGGACATGGAGGTGCTGGAGAGGGGACAGAGGCTCCCAAGCTGCTAAAGGGCTTAGAACATAAGCCTGAGGAGGAAAGACTGAGGGAGCTGGGCCTGTTTAGCCTGGAAAAGAGAAGGTTGAGGGGAGACCTCCTGGCTCTCTAGAACTACCTGAAGGGAGGTTGTAGAGAGGCAGGGACTGGTCTGTTCTCCCTAGTGGAGAGTGATAGGATGAGGGGAAAATGGATGGAAATTGCAGTAGGGGAGGTTCAGGTTAGATATTAGGAGGAATTTCTTTGCTGCAAGGGTTGTGAGCCATTGGACCAGGCTGCCCAGGGAGGTGCTTGAGTGCCCATCCCTGGAGGGGTTGAAGAGCCAGGTGGATGTTGCATTGGGAGGCATCATTTAGCAGGTTGCTAGGGCTAGGACAAAGGCTGCACTCATGATCTCCAAGGTCTCTTCCAGCTGGAACTGTTCTAGGATTCTATGGTTATACATAGGAGCCTTACCACATGTTGCATCTGCTCTGGCAAATGTTGCAAGCCTCTGCAATCCCATAAACAGTCCTCTGTAAGAAAGTTGTTGTGATGAGTAGTGGCAGGGATTTGGGGACATTTAAACTGCAATCAGCCTGAACATGTTGTGTTTGAAATCTGGCATGTGATGGTCACTGCTTTCAGTGGCAATGAAGAATCACATGTTCTAAATTAAGCAAAAGGTGATTTTTGTCTTTTTTGAGAGTTAGCTAACCTTGAAAATGCTTGAAGAAAGGGAATAAATATTTTTAGCATTTTTAAGTATTTGTTAGCTAGAAAGAAGCATGAGCATCACCTGTCAGCTTTTTCCTGTACTAAAATGGTTGCCTATCTCAGTCCTTCTCAGTGTTTCCTTTGTGAAACTACATGCAAGTGAGCACTACTACAATGTCTTTGTTTTCTTTAGGTGTCCTTTCTGGTAACAGAAGATTCCAAAGTATCCAGTCTTTTATTCTGGAGGCTTTTGCACTCCAAACTTGCTCTTCTACAAACACAAACTGAACATTGGACTGAAATACAGCCTTTGTCAAATATTTTGAAATGTAAATGAAAAAGAGTTATTGTATATTAAAAAGTTGGTTTAAACCAATGTATAGCTGCTGTTGGAAAAACACAAGCTGTCTGAAACACAACACTTGATTTTGGGTTTCCAGGACAGTGAAGACTGATTGTACCACAGATGTCTATGGTTCCACTTGGTCTTTGGGGAACTGGTGATCCAGTGAAAATAACTATATACGGGTTTTGACTTCCTCTGTAATGTAACTAAGTCATTTGCAGATTAATTATTACCCTGGTCAGTCCTGTTGGTGTGGCTACAGTGAGCTCAAAGCACTTGTGCAGGAGGCTTCATTTAGATTTGGTGGTGAGCTGGATAAATGGAAAGACAGATAAGCAAGGAAGAATTTTACCATTGTTTTCATCCTGTTACCTTATTTCCACACTCAATTCTTGCCCCAAAATTGGAAACTGTGTATCTGCTCATTACACTAGTGGAGTCATGTGTCAGACTAGATCAGGGTATCAGGCAGATCCAAGAACTAAAGACCTTGAGCTAAGCCAAGTCAGGTGCCTCTGTGCGGGTTGATTGATGGTAAATGGGAGGCAAGGTACAAATCAAGTACCACTTGGGAGCTTCCTGCAGTGTCTGCATTCAAAAGCAGTACTGGGAAATAACCTAGAGGAAGTTAGGACTTGGCATAGGAGGCAGGTGGGGGGAGAACTGGTCATAACTTGAAACAGAAAGTAATGTTTATTACACATGAGAGTGAAGATAAAGTAATGATTTATGAATTAAACATATTAAAAACAATGCACAAAATACAACAGAGTAGCCATGTTTAGATGCCATGTTGTATTTGAATATTTTTGTGCCAATAAATTACACCAAAATGTAAACAGTTTGTGTTCTTGTTTATTCCTATGTTTTAGGATGAGACAGAGAAGCAGATTAAGATTTTTATTTCTTGCCATGGATTTGAGTTGTCTCTTTCTGCATGACTTTGTGCCATGATTTAGTGGCATGATGTTGTTGGATCCATGGTTGGGCCTGATGATCTTGGAGGTCATTTTCAGCCTTTCTGATGCCAAGCCCTGGGGATGCTCCCTCAGCGCTGCTCGCGCTCAGGGCTGTGTTCCGCCACGCCGCGCGGGGGCACACCGGGCAGCCCTGGCTCCCTCTCCCCGCGCGGATGCGTTCCTTTACGCCTCGCTGCCGTGCTCTCGCGAGAGCTTTTGAGCGTGCTTTGGCTGCAGTAGCAAGATGGCTGCCACCGTCTGCGGGCCGAGCGGCAGCGCAGCGGCGGAGAGCCCCGCGGGACAGGAGGGGGCAAGCGGAGTGGCAGGGCAGCAGCCCGTGAAGGAGGAAGGCGATGTCGCGGCGGAGGTGCTGCCCGGATTCAGCGATGCTGACGCCTTCGTCAAGGTGCGTTGCTTCGAGGCCTGCTGGAGCGGGGCGGGTGCCGTGCACTACCGCTCCCGGCAGGCCGTGCGCGGCCTGGGGCATGCAGGGAGTTGTAGTTCTTCCCTCAGGGGATGTCCAAGGACCCCTATTGAACGAGGAGCCCCTCGTGGGGGTACAGCAGGGAGGGTGCCTGTCCCCGCCGTGGTTGTAGGGATTTGGGGCCCGTTACCGCCCGGGGCTCAGCCCTCTTGTCCGTGGCACGGTTTTGTGAGCGAACTGCCCCCGGGGGGTATTTGCCGCCTCCTCGACGCGAGTTCTTGAAATGCAGAGGAATCGGCACCCTCGTGAGGGCTGTTGCTGGATGTGTGGCGATGGCCACGGCCCCGTGGATTACTGATCAGCTACGTTGTGTTTCACGAGCGTAGGCTACTGCTTCCAGAAGGGGAAAAGCGTAGTGGTTCTCAAGTGGGAAACATTGCAGCGTTATTTTTTGTTAAAATAATAAAGTAATTATCTACATTCCTGCTGATTTAACAACCTTTCTTTCAGACCTTAAATACTAGACTGAATGTTAAGTTTTATTATTAGATTATCCTCATTTTAAAGGTCTCTAAATAGACAATGTGAACTAAATGAGCTGAGCCTTACTCGTGATATGTATTAGAACCACACAGTTCAAACAGACTAGGCAAAATGCATTTCTGCTAAATTGT
This sequence comes from Bucco capensis, assembly GCA_013396975.1. Lineage (NCBI taxonomy): Eukaryota > Metazoa > Chordata > Aves > Piciformes > Bucconidae > Bucco > Bucco capensis. Next base: position 652,349 of record VWZO01011554.1, on the reverse strand, counting down.
ATTCTGGGTAAATGGAGTAATAAAAGAGCGAAAAAAATGCTGATAACATGGTGTTCTTGCACAGTATGCTCTTGGTACAGTGGTGGCTGCAACAAAGGCTTCTAATGGGCTTCCTCAGCCTGGTGATGAGTACGACTTCTACCGAAGCTTCCCTGGCTTCCGGGCGTACTGTGAGACGCAGGGGCACCGGCTCCTTCACTGGTAAGCTTTTGTGCCTCTGGGCATTGCTAACAGAGCCAATCCAAAGCAGAAGGAAGCATCTTTCTTTGGAGACTCCAGAATGCCTGTAGATAAGAAGTTATTTTATTTCACATACCAAATTTTAGCTACTTTTTCAGAACTTGACAGTTTTAAGTAAGAATTTTAAAGAGAACCTTTCATAGGTTGGCTAAAGACCTGTGCAGAGAGCAGAGGCTAATATAAAACATATTAAGCTACCTATTCTAAAAGTGATATGGTTTCTAAGAAATTAATTCTGACATTTAATACTGTATAGGTATTTATTCATTTCTCACACAATGTTATCTATAGATATCACATTTGATTTAGAGTTTGAAGGTGTAGAAAGTTGAAGAGAATGGGACATTTTAGCGTTCAGTATGCCTGCTTTCAGAGTGCTAACAGCTGTGCTGTTCTCTTGCTAGCATGAGCAAGGTGATGCAGTACCATGGCTGCCATAGCCGTATGAAAGATTCCAACAAGGTGACAGAGCTGGAAGATAAATTTGATATGCTGGTTGACTCCAATGATGTTATTCTTGAAAGAGTGGTAAGCAAATTCTTTCTGGACATTGTTCTTGTAAACTTTTTAGTTGCCACAAGTTCTTTCTTCATTGCAAGAATTTCAGTGGTAGTGCTATCACAGTTATAGTTAGTGTTTCCTCAGTATGGTAGTTTTCCTTTTGATTTTAAAAACATTTCCATCTGCTAGGCCAGTGGGCACTGCAGCTAAGGCAGGTGGGTTGTGGCCCAAAGGGAACAAAAGTGATGATATGAGGAAACCAAATACAGTATGGCATAAGAACCTCACAACTTGATAACAAGTCTGTAAAGTCATAGATGTTTAACAGGTGTTTGGTTTTCACCTTGCTTTACTGGAATTTAGGGTATTTTATTGGATGAAGCAGCAGGAGTGAACAGAAATCAGCAACCAGTGCTGCCTGCAGGGTTGCAGCTCCCACAGACGATCATTTCCAGCTGGAATCGCAAGGTGAGGCCTCTGTGCTCAGTTGGCTGTGCTAGCTCTTAGCTTTTCTCACAGCATTGGCACTACTGGTTTTCCAGTGCAGTTTAGTAGTTAAGTCTTCTGTCACTTTTTTAACACATCCTAACTCACTTCCTCTTTTTTCATTTTCCTATTTATTTCAATTGGATTCTGCATTCTGTGTGCTGTCAATTGCCATTTCAGTTTCATGTACACAACAGCCTTTCTTTTGCTTACTCACATGAACTCAGGGTCCAAATAAAGAGAACTTTCATTCTTAAGTGCTGGACTCACTGGAAAAGATTGACTCACTTCAGAGTCTGGAGTATAACTTTATTCCTCTGAATATTGGCTTAGACTGAGTGAAAGAAACTCTGAACTTCTGTTGGGTTTTACCTGTGGTTTACCCTTTTCTAAACAGGCTGGAGAATTCCACAAGAAAAATCCATCTGAAACCTTCAGACTGCTTCATGCCAAGAATATCTCTCGGCCACAGCTTAAGTTTCGGGAAAAGATTGACAATTCCAACACTCCCTTCGTACCTAAACTTTTTATCAAGCCAAACGCTCTGAAACCTTTGCCTGAAGGTAAGACATTTTTTTAGGGGGGTAACCTCTTGTGAGTATTTGACACAAATCTGTCCTCACAGTCTAAAGGAGAAATAATTGACTGTAAAAACATGTAAGAGCAGGAGATGTTGGCCCATTTAGGTGTAGTAAGCTCTGTGACTGTTATTCACATACATGTAACATAAGGGTAGGTGAGCATACAGCATCCTTCTGTTGGTATACAGTAAATAATCTGTTCCAAACAGATACTCTGCTGCTTCTCTTTACCACATGATGAGAGCCTCTCTGGCACTAGAAGTGGTTTTGACTAGTCAGTTGGCCTTACAGATACTTCTTTCTAATGAATTAGGAGTACCAGGTGTGTGGTCACACCTGCCTTTGCTTTGGGTGTTTAATCAAAGCCATCAGTATAACATCCTGTCTCAGCAACGTGGCAGTGTGCTGCTGGTGATTCATCCTTAGTCTGTACTGATGTGGTTGTACTTTTAGTAACTGGGAATGATTGAAAGATTTTCCTGAAGGTTTTTCAATCTCCTTCCAAGCTCTTGAGCAGAACCACTTTGTGTCTTGCTTAACAACAGCCTGGTAGCTAAGTTGTCATTAGAGGCACAGACAGATATCATGCTGACAGCAAAAGCTGCAGGTTTAAATTGCTTTTTGATTTTAAGAGGATCTTGTGGTGGGTGGAGGGGAGTGAGTAATAGGCTGAGAACATGTTATGTGTGAGACCCAGTCCAGTTGTTCCATATTGGTTGTTCAGCCCTCACAAAAAGTGGACGGGAACGAAAGGAGCGCCCTGAAGACTTGGATGTGCCACCTGCTTTGGCAGACTTCATACACCAGCAGAGGACCCAGCAAACTGAGCAAGACATGTAAGAAAATAAACTGACAGCAAAGTGCTTGGAGTAGCATTGGTGAACTGTGCTTGTATGGTCCCATTGTGCTGATGTTATTCCTGTGTAACAGTTCTGCATGTGCTTGTGTCTGCATACTACATTGCCTGTGATTTGCTTTAGACATCTGCAGTTATTTTGAACCTAGGCGTAGAAGAGTCAAAATTTCTACTGAGTAGGGATACTGCCATAGCTCTGTCTCTGTGCTCTGGCTTCATAAAGATAACTGAAATTTAGTCTGTGCCTGTCTTCCTGATTTCCACAGGTTTGCTCATCCTTACCAGTACGAACTGGAGCGTTTTTCTCCACCAGATGGAGTTCTTAAGAAACCAGAACCCCAGGTTGGTGCCCATATTAATTTAGACTTACTGCAGATGCAGTAAGTTTACAGAGGGCCATACTTGCTGGATTTCAGAACTGAGGGTGGAGGTCAGGGGTGGGAATTGAGAGAGAACATACTGTGCCTGATAATTTGCTCTACCAGATGTACAGGCCCATCGAGGAAACACCCTGTCATTTTATCACCACACTGGATGAGCTGGTAGAGCTAAATGAAAAGCTTATGAACTGTAAAGAATTTGCCTTGGATTTGGAGGTAATCAAATTGCCTTTTTTGTTTAAAAGTTACGAATGTACTCTCAGTATGTAGGAGACCATTGTATTGCTCTAGTCTGTTTTGTAGGCTTCTTTTCCTCCTGCTTTTTGTGCTTTCTGACATGAAAAGACAGTTCATGACCCTGACCTGTCAGATATTAGCTAGAAGGTTGAATTAAACTGTGTCAATACTGTAACTTTTCCAGTGGTATTCCTGGCTGCATGCTTTTTACTGAATTTGATCATCTTTCAGTTCATCCCATGGGGTTTTGTGTCATGTTAGTGGCTGCAGGGAGAAGGCTTGCTCATCCAATTGTCTCTTTCTTTTAAGAAGTTTACTGCTGCTTTTTCTTTTTTTCATTTGGGGTGCTGTTTGTTTTACAGTATTACTTCTGTAATGGATCCTAGCTTACATCTCTCTTCCATGTTTCTCAGCACCATTCCTACAGGAGCTTCCTGGGCTTCACATGCCTGATGCAGATTTCCACTCGAACAGAAGACTTCCTTATTGATACGCTGGAACTACGCAGTGACATGAACATCCTCAACGAGACCTTCACAGACCCTGCAATTGTCAAGGTCAGCTGCTAGATTCACCAATCACTGTTTCTTAGTTTAATCTTTTATTATAGGTGCTCTGCCTTGGTCACTTGGCTCTGCTTTCCTTGTGGTTTNACAGGCCCAGATCCCTCAGTCTTCCCTCATAATGTGCCTGTATACTTGATGTAAGTGAGCAGTTACTTGCCAGGTGTACTCATTTACCACTCACTTAACAGTGAAGAAAAGAGAGAAAAGAAATCTGGTTCTAAACACATGGATATGAAACAACAGCACTGCCATCCTGGAGTGGAAATGTTCTTCATATCATTCTCAATTTGTTTTGCCTTTCCAGGTCCTTCATGGTGCTGATTCAGATGTGGAATGGCTTCAGAGAGACTTTGGACTGTACTTGGTGAACATGTTTGATACTCACCAAGCTGCTCGTCTCCTCAGTCTTGGCAGGCATTCTCTGGAGCACTTGCTGAAGCTCTATTGTGGTGTGGCTGCTGACAAGCAGTACCAGCTGGCTGACTGGAGGATACGGTAAAGACTGAGCTGGCACTGCAGCTCCAGCTCACCTGTGTCTGTGTTGGTAGTGTGGGAGCATCTTTGTACCTGCAAGTCCCACAGTTGTAAGTTAGTCTCAGAGTGAACAAGCACAGCATTTACCTGGCTGTGCTTGAAGTTCTTTTACAAGCATTACGTTTTTCCTGTGCTTCTTTAGAAGATGAATTCTTTTGGGAAGATCAAGTACTGAAAAGCTCCTGGAAGCTCACTTCTTAGGAGCAGAGTTTAACCACTGCAATACTATGGAGCAAGTCAGTACTTGCTCCTCTAGTGCCCCCACAAACACATTCAGCCACCCACACTAGGTAGAGCAGTGCAGCATTGGAGCAAGGGTATGCAGATGGACCCTGCACACCACAGAGTTACCAGTTCTACTTTAGGTAGGCTCTGCAGAGAGAGCAGAGTTCTAACAAGTACCATAGCTAGCAGTTCTGACTTAGCTACACAGCAGTCCTGCTCTCCAGCATGGGAGCAAGATGCCATCTGAGCTGGAGAGTGCACGGCATGTTACTGCCATTGCCAAACAAATCACAGGATCACAGGTTGTTAGGGGTTGGAAGGGCCCTAGAAAGATCATCTAGTGCAACCCCCCTGCCAGGGCAGGATCACCTAGACCAGCTCACACAGCAATGTGTCCAGGCAGCTCTGCAATGGCTCCAGACAAGGAGACTCCACAGCCTCCTGGGCAGCCTGGGCCAGTGCTCTGGCACCTGCACTGGAAAGAAGTTTCTCCTCGTGTTAATACTAAGCATCCTGTGATCCAACTTGCTCCCATTCCCTCTTGTCCTACCATTGGATGCCATTGAGCAGAGCCTGGCTCTCTCCTCCTGACACTCACCCTTAACATATTTATAAAGATTCATGAGATCTCCTCTCAGTCTCCTCCAGGCTGAAACAGAACAATTTCCATATTAGTTCTTGGCATGTTTTATATGTAGTTTGCCCTAATGTGCCTTGCAAGAGGAAAGTGGCAGTTTGGCAGGACAACTGAAATGTATTAATGTAATTTTGTCTCTTTTTGTAGCCCTCTGCCAGAAGAAATGGTTCGGTATGCCCGTGATGACACTCACTACTTGCTCTACATCTATGACAAAGTGAGGGAGGCACTGTGGGAGAGAGGGAATGAGCAGCCCACCCAGCTGCAGGTTGTGTGGCAGCGCAGCAGGGACATCTGCCTGAAGGTAAACCTTCCCTTGGTTGTATTACCTGGCTCAGAGTATGGGCTTAGTAGGACAGAAGTCCTATGCCTATTCTGCACCTGGTGCACAGACAGGTTTTTTCCTCTTTGTGTCTCTGAAAACAGCTCTATAACATGATTCAGTTGTGTGCAGTCACATGCTCATTAGCAAAAATCCCTGGATTCGGATGCCTTCTTGCTGTTTTTTGAGTGCTAGCACTCCTTGGCCTTCCAATGCTTTCAGATGTGTCTTTTTCACAGTATCACAGTATGTCAGGGGTTGGAAGGGCCCTAGAAAGATCCAACCTCCCTGCCAGAGCAGGATCACCTAGACCAGCTCACACAGCAATGTGTCCAGGCAGCTCTGCAATGGCTCCAGACAAGGAGACTCCACAGGCTCCTGGGCAGCCTGGGCCAGTGCTCTGGCACCCTTACTGTAAAGAAGTTTCTCCTTGTGTTAATACTAAACCTCCTGTGGTCCAACTTGCTCCCATTCCCTCTTGTCCTACCATTGGATGCCATTGAGCAGAGCCTGGCTCCCTCCTCCTGACACTCACCCTTAACATATTTGTAGATATTAATGAGGTCTCCTCTCAGTCTCCTCTTGTCCAGGCTGAAGAGACCCAGCTCTGTCAGCCTGTCCTCATAGTGCATCCCTCTTTTTCAAGAGGGATGTTACATTTCCAGTTCTGCTGGCTGTTCCTAGAAGTTCAAAGCCTAGCTGGAGTTGCATTATGAGATAATTATGTTGTGCCTGTAGAAAACACTGTCTGTGAAAGTAGGCCTTGTCTGCTGTACTAAAGCTTGAAGACAGGGTATGTCTAAAGCTGCTCCTGGAGTTGGTGAGGGTGGTTTTCCCCTAAAAATGGATGGGATGTATGGTGTTCAGGGATAGGCTCCCACTTTAGAGTGAAAGCTCCAAGACATATTGTACCTGAGTTTATTCAGTGCCCTCATGTCCATGTGAGGTTTTGTGTGTCTCAGCGAAACAAAGCAAACTAGAAAGCACAAATCTGATAGTGATTGTGAGTGTTTCTTTTTTTTTTCTGCCAGAAATACATCAAGCCCCTCTTTTCAGATGAATCCTACCTTGAGCTCTACAGGAAGCAGAAAAGACATCTCAACACACAGCAGCTGGCAGCATTTAGGCTGCTGTTTGCATGGAGAGACAAGATGGCACGTCAAGAGGATGAGAGTACAGGGTAGGAAATCTTCTGTTACACACACTGGCTTAATACTTCAGTGAGTCTCTTGGATTCTACCTGTCCCATCCCCAGGGTGGAACCTCTTTGTTACCTGTAGAAATCAGTATGCTACCTCAGGCTGCTTTTTACACAGAAACCCTTTAGGTTAGCAGTAAATTCTTACAGGTATCTAGATCAGCCCTACTGCCTTTCTTTTTAACTAGTTTCAGGTTTTCAGACCTTGTAATTGGGGCAACTTGTGCACTTTGAAAGTAAGTTTGAGTTTTTCACATTCTGTTACATTCACACTGCATCTTTGTGTTGTAGATATGTGCTACCAAGTCATATGCTATTGAAGATATCAGAGGAGCTGCCCAAGTAAGTTTTGTTCATCCTTGAGGAGTCTCATTTGATTTTTATATCCAGCAAGTTGTTTCCTAGGGTGTAATTATTTCTTGAGTTGGTCCCTTCTAGCCATCAATACTATTTTTCTCTATAGTTGTTCAGTTTGGAAGAGAAATTAATAGCAATATGCCTTCAGAAGGCTCCAAACCTCTTCTGGGACACATATCTCTCTGATTTTATTCCACTAATAAATACATTACTTTGCATTACTGTATATCATGTGTCCCCCTGAGATTCCTACAGCATTACAGAGCAAGAGAAGGATGAGTCCCCCCACATCATTTATTTGGCTTCTTTTTTTGCAGTTCCTAAAGGGACTGTGGGGACAAGGGGCAGATCCCTTAAAACAGTTAATTTATACAACATTTTCCTCAGACAATTGGCACTTATTCTCAAGTATGGATGTTAGATGATCATAAAAATGCATCTTTAAATACAAGTCCACTGCTGGGCTCCATTTCCATAGATGAATACTGAACAAGGCTGCACTTGATGATCTTCAAGGTCTCTTCCAGCTGTAACTGTTCTATGATTCTAAGGAATGAAATGAAGATGAGGACAAACAGAGAGACCACAGAGAAGATTGAGGGGAGAGCTGTGTTAATGGTTTCTGCTTATCTGTACAAACCTGGTGCAGAAGGATAAACAGAGGATAAACTCTGACAGATTAATCTGCCTTCTCTTGCTCTGTCACAGTCAGGACCTTGGTTATAGCTGGTTGCACATCTTTGGAATGCAAATGCAAACATATCAGCCATAAATACAGCACACTGTGTTTTTCTCATCTCTCTTTAGAGAACCCCAGGGCATCATTGCTTGCTGTAATCCTGTCCCACCACTAGTTCGCCAGCAGATTAATGAATTGCATCTTCTCATTCAGCAGGCCCGGGAGATGCCTCTCCTCAAGGTAGGAGTAGCTCCTGCCACACAAGAGACTCATCACTTGCTTTCCATAAGCCAGGGATTGGAGCTAAATGGTGACCTGTGATCATGTATATGCTGAAGTTTGCTTTTTGAACACTGAGTATAGTATTCTGTAGTAAAGCAAAAAGAGATATTGCAACTTCTTCTTACCTCTCTGTTTGCTGTGTGTTGGGTAACAAACAGTGCAGTTTCCTGAAGAACCACAGGAGGTTTAGTATTAAGCTGAGGAGGAACTTGTTTGCAATTCAGGTGCCAGAGCACTGGCCCAGGCTGCCCAGGAGGCTGTGGAGTCTCCTTGTCTGGAGCCATTGCAGAGCTGCCTGGACACATTGCTGTGTGAGCTGGTCTAGGTGCTCCTGCTCTGGCAGGGGGGTTGCACTAGATGATCTTTCTAGGGCCCTGCCAACCCCTAACATTCTATGATACTGTGAACTAGAGCAGTGAGTAAACAGACACTGCTTGAACAGGGCACAGTTGCCTGTCTGATATTGCACATCATATTTGCCTGTGTGAGGAAGAACTAGACCTTGTGGAATTTGTTGGGCATGTAAATGAATTCATAAATCTTTTATAGCTATGGAGAAACAAAACCACCTCTAGGTGTAAGAGGTTCATTAGTTAAAATATATTGTCAGCTTTTTGATAGTACTGCAGTCTTCCTCCTCGGGTGAAACAGAACCATTTGTGAGCATCAATGTGTCCTTTCTTTGTGAGGTGTTCCAGTTAATCCTTATGCCAACTCTGCAGGAGAAGAAAATGTAATTTTATTAGCTTGCCAGCTTGTAATAAATATGTTGGAAGCATTGCTAAGGAGGCCAGCCTAGAAGAAACAGTGCAAATGCATTTAAGTGATTTACCTTTCTCTCCCATTCTAGTCAGAGATTGCTTTGTCAGCCAAGAAGAGCACACCTCTAACCAGCCCTGAGGTACTGCCTACAGAATATTTGTTGCTTAATGTCTTAAGCTTTAAACTCAAATGTTGCAGAATTCTCTCTTCTAGTACATTGTTTACTCTTATCCATTTTACAGCTCTCTCTGCTTTAGCTTAATGTTGCTTTTCTGTGCTAGGCTCATAACATTACCAGCTGTAAATTGGTATTTTACAAACCACCATAGTAGCAGCACTTAAAGGCTCATCAGCAAACACTCCAGCTGCTTGCTGGGCAGTTTCATGGGTGTTAAGCCTATATTGACTGATCTGTAAGAAGTGATAGGACAAGAGGAAATGGCTTCAAGTTCTAGGGGAGATTCAGATTAGATATTTTAAGAATTTCTTCCCCAAGAGGGTTATCAGGCACTGGAACAGCCTACCCAGGGAAGTGGTAGAATCACTGTCCCTGGAAGTGTTCAAAAAACCATGTAGATGTGGTACTTGGGGACATGGTTTAGTGGTGAGCATAGTAGTCTAAGGTTGACAGTTGGACTCTATAATCTCAGAGGTCTTTTCCAACCATAATGGTTCTATGATTCTAAGAGAAGTTTCATATGAGTTTCTGAGGCTAACTCCTTTACTATCCTCATGTGTCTGAAGTAAAGCATCTCCACTAGCCAGTGTTTGCACAGATGCCACATGCTCTGGCAGCTGAGCTGTATTTAGAATATTCAGTCTCTGAATTTCACCCTTTTATTTGTATTTTCATTAGTGTGTCTCTGCAATATGTGAAAACACATACAGATTCATAAATTGGTGTGTTAATGTGTCTGCATTTTGCCCTTCTCTCAGAGGCTGGAGAATAACTTCTTTGGACCACATGACAGTTCCCAGATTCCTATGGATGTTTCTCAGAACAACTCTGCCTTGGGTAATTTGGACTTAACCTAAATACTGTGCTAATACTGACATAGTGTGCTTTGACATGGGGAAATAAGGAGCCCTGAGGAAACTTTCAGTGAAATCTCAGTACACGAAAAAGCAGTAAAATATGCAAGTATCTAATAAAAATGTTGTCTCCTTTTCCTTCTCACGTAGAGCCTGCACCAATTTTGGAACATGGTTCTCTCTTTTGGGACAGTGACAGAACAGTGGATATTGAAGATGTTCAGTCAGAATCAAAATATCTTGTTGCTACCACGACTGTCAGCATGTTCAGTGTGAGTAACATCTCTGTGCTAGTGTCAGTATTTGAGGGTTAGAAAACATACTGCACAGTCTAAATGTGTTGCAAGAACTAGTAAGGTGAGACATTGCATGGAAAGGATAGTGGCTTCCTGTCAAGCAGATGGCCAAGCATAACCAAGAGAACTAGGTTAGGAGACCAGCAAGTTAATGACATCTCCATAGCCAAAATTATTAATGGGGGTTTTTTTGTTTGGTTGGTTTTTTTTTTAGGAATGTGATGAAGATGAAGAAACTGAGAAGACTTTAACCAGTGCACAGCAGAAAGTTCAGCGTATCATGGAGACCTTTGAAAACCCATTTAGAATGGTAAAAGCTCCCAATACATATTGGTAGTGGGACTCTTAAACTACCTAGTGCAGACGATGCTCTGAGTTTGTTTTTCCAGCCATATCCAAAAGAGCCAGGCACAGTCTGAAAATCCCTTGGGGTCTCCTGTGGCCCCTGGTGCCATAACTGTGCCCACAGCAGAGGGAGCATTAAACTCA